>JAQIWG010005270.1:0-14759 GCA_034695025.1 Chamaedrilus cognettii | reverse complement strand
AAACTGAAACAGAGGGGGCTTAGCCCTTCCATGCCGCCCCCCGCAACCGCCACTGGCTATAATTATTAGTATCAACAGGTTTTTGCTATTACAATTGTAACTATCGAAACTGAATTCAGCTTTCGCAAATATAAATTTTTATCATCTTATACCAGCTAGTTCGCAAACATTATTGTCAACGGTAGGCTATAGCTAAACTTTTGGTTGAAGTTGGAATGGCTGTAGACTATTTCGGCGCCATTAATGGTGCTAAGTGGGGCTAGTTGGCCTGCAGCCTAAAGGGTGGAAGGACGGATCCAGGATTGATTGGTGGAGGGGAGCGGGGGGAATGCGCGGGGATAGATGTCTTCAGCGTTGTAGTCCTATCAAAAGTTGTGATTCCATGCAATTTTGAACTGACAACGTGTATTTTTCTTTTTAATGAACACAAGTCGTGAGAGGGGTGCATGGTGAAAAGTTAATGCTCGTCTCTCTTCAGACCAGACTGCTAACTTTTTACTTATAATTTGAAGCATATCAATTGAGAAGACTCAATGCATTGGACATTTTTATGCCGCTTATAATTGTTACATCAGCAATTCTTGGATCAACAAAAGTTTCTGTTCTAACAAAAACATTTCCGTACTGATGGAGGGAGAATGCATACCCCGCCCCCCTCCCCCCCAATACCCCCTCCCCATGGATCTGTCTTTGCAGGGTGTGTTCTTCGTGCGTACCGGTTAGTTTTATATAAACTACATTATTGTTAGACCTAACTGATACAGCAGATCATTTGTTGTACGCCTAAAACATGAAATAGTCGCGTGCAGGTAACTTTTGCAACTTTCGCGATTCGGAAAACTCACGAAAATTGAGAAATAACGCGCAGTCTTCAAAAACGCGAATATTAGTCTAAGCAGTGCAGTTAAACATTTACATGTATGAGACAAACCCGCCAAAATAACATGCAGCAAAAATTAACGTGTTACAGAATTGTAGTTAGACAAAATGGATTTATATCGGCACCATTAGAGCTGTCGGCGGTCGGCCTACTCGCTAGAGTTAGGCAGTCTTTAATCCAACTCTTTTCATTGTTTCTGCAAATTGTCCAATTTCTGCTGAGATAAAACTGTAAACCATGAAATTTTTGCTTCGTGTTATTGTCGCGATTTTGCCTCTCAGATATTTCACTGCACTTAATTTTTGTGTTTTTGAGGACCGCTCATTGTAAAACATGTAATTGCTTCGGCAGCTTTATGTTTGCTGCATGTAATTTTCGCAAGTTTTCCCAATTCACGAAAATTTCATGCAGACAAAAATGTCATGTTTTACAGTAATTTTTGCTCAGATGATAAGCGTGGGACGGAGGACCCAGCCCTCGTACGTCTGCGACTTGTGCGGCAAGGCGTCGTGGAAGCTTGGCGATCACCGTGGACACCTCGCGATGTGGCACAATGCGCCGCGCGACTTTGTCTGTCCCTGCTGCAGGCGCGAGTACGCGTACAAGCGCCACCTCGTCAGTCATCTGAAGGTCGCGCACCGGTAGTGACGTCATTTCAAGGTCGTGCACTGACAGTGACGTCATGATCTCAAGGTCGTGCACAGCTAGTGACTTCATCTCAAGGTCGCGCACTCACAGTGACTCCATATCAAGGTCGTGTGAACTACCAATGACGTCATTCAATGCTGCGCACCGACAGTGACGTCATCTCAAGGTCGTGCACTAGCAGTGACGTCATCTCAAGGTTGGGCACCGATAGTGACGTCATCTCAAGGTTGTGCACTGATTGACATCATTTGAAGGTCGTGCACGGACAGTGACGTCATCTCAACGTCAAAGCGTTGTGACCGTGTGCTCTAAGTCAATGATTTTCAAACTTTCTGGCATGGCGACCTACCAAAAAGGTATAGGCCAGTGGTGTCAAAGTGGCGGCCCGCGGGCCAAGTGCGGCCCGCGACCCCCCCAAGTAGCGGCCAGCCCGAGGGTTCAAAAGTTTGTCATGCAAAAGTAGCAGTCAAAAGTAGTAGCCATCTACACACTCACAACGCTTTTACTCTGGCTTGTTCCAACTGCGATAAAAAGTTTAGCAGCGAACATAATCTAAAACAACATAATAATTTGAAACTGCTTGCAAGAAAAAGTACGCTTGCAGTCGATGTGATGAGAGATTTCGTGAACTGTCTGCACTCCGTGCGCATGAGTTGAAGAAGCATTCTGTGCATGCGTAAATTTCTGGTGCGGAAACGCACAGCAAACATCGTTTTGCGTGTGTGCATTGTGTAAAAACCTTCTTTGGATGTGTACTTGAAAACTCACACTGACGAAAAATCGTACACGTGTAGTGAGTGCGGTAAGTACTTCAAAAACTCAGGGTAGCTGTGCACTCACGAACGACTGCACCGTGGCGAGCACCCTTTGTCCTGCATCTATTGTGGCAAGAAATTTAGTCAGTCTGGTGATCTGCGCAAGCACGAACGACTTCACACCGGCGAGAGACCCTTTGAATGCGGTATATGCGACAAAGTTTCCTGCATCAGGTCAACTGCTGGTTCATCGGCGCAGACATACCGGCGAGGGACTTCATCCTTGCCAGCAATGCGGTAAAACATTCTACATTCGATTCAATCTGGTGCGTCATCAAAGGATTCATATGGGCGAGCGTCCGTTTGCCTGCAAACCGTGCAGCAGAAGCTTCTCTAATATGGAGGTATTGAAGAAGCACGAAATTGCGATTCACGTGGGGAGAAATTGTTCTCTTGTAAGGAATGAGGCAAACAGTTTATGATCAAGCAGCGACTGGAGACTCATCAGAGAACACACACGGGTGAGCGACCATATCCATGCGCTGTGTGCGGCAAAAAGTTTCACTCTAATGAGTTGTTGAAGAAACACAGTACACTGCACACTGACGCGCGTCTCGTCCGATGCACACAGTGTGACAAATAGTTTGCCAGTGCGATTCTACTGCGCAGTGACATGATGGTGCACGACGTTGTGCGTCGTCTTCCGTGCACACAGTGCATGAAAACATAATAGTCAGTTGCGTGTGGACGTGATGAATCACACCGGCGAGAAACCATTCAAGTGTGTACAGTGCATGAAGGGCTTCCAGTCAGAGACCCTACCAAGGGATCATACGAGGAGACAATGCCGCGAGACTATTCCCGTACACGCAGTGTGATAAATCGTTTGTGAATAAGCCGAACCTGAGAAGGCATGGGATGGTGCACGACTTTGAGCGACACCTACCGTGCGCACAGTGCGCAAAAGCATTCTGTAGCAAATCTCTCCTGCCAGCTCACATGCTGCAGCACACCGGTGAAACGCTCCATAAGTGCGCTCAAGGCGGTAAGGCATTGTGCGAAAAATCACTTTTAAGGATCCACAGCTTGATAAACAGCGACGAGCGTCCATGCTCGTGCGCGCAGCGCGACAAAACGTTTGTGTCTAGGACTCTCTAGGAGGAACGTTAAGCAACTTGAGGCGGTGCACGGGAGCGTTGGTCAATGGTTTCAATGCGCGCAGTGCCAGAACAGATACAGCAGCAAGGCGCTGTCGAGGCGACACACGCTGAAGCAATGCTGTAGCAAAATGATGGAGAGAAAAACTGAAGGCGGAAAGATCAAGACAAGAATACAAAATGGAGGATGAAGTAGGTGTAAATTTATGACATTTTGAGTAGAGAAGCAGAGGCTTGTATAGGCCTGAGCCCTGAAGTAGGATGTTGGATGCCAGGAACTTAGGGTTCACTTGAGAGAAAGGGGACAAACATAGCATAGCGAGCTGCCGTCTACTACGAATGGTTTTTGGAGTGTCGATTTAGTGTATATATATAGTTAAGATGAACTTGAAATAATTTGTATGGGAGTTGAAGTGGACGGCTGTTTATAATATGGGCATCATCATTGAGTGCTAGTTGGAAGCCAGGAACCGCCTAGTACGCTGCAAATAGCAGTATACTAGTGAGAAATTGAGAGGATGCTGGCGAATCGTGACGAGCTGCATGCTAAAATCCAATCTATGCGATTGAGCTTTATACAAGTCCTGCCCACCAGTCCTTACGACTCAACCATCGCAAACGCTTCATATTATTTTAGGATTATTGGTTACGTTCGGATTAGGCTAGATTTAGGGCAGAATATCTTGGTGTTAAAATTGTTGATTTGCTTTTTGATCGACAGATGAAAAGTATCCTATAATGGTTGTATGAAGCTCAAAATTTTTGGCGCAATGCGCGGATTGTACTTTCACAGGCTGCCAAGTCACATGTGTTAGTGACGGCGTTAGTGACTGGCTCATACGCCTGGATAACTTGGTGTAGGTACTGTTGCCTAATAAGGTCTGTTATGTTTTACTGTATGAGAACCGTTAATGAGAAACTCAGCAATTTAATCTCATGGTGTTAAGCACACGGTGTTTTTTGGACCATGGCCCACGCGAAGTTTGCTTTCGTTTATGTTACATCACATAGAAAATACTACCAGGCGTACCATTAGATATCATTATTATTTAGTACGGTAATGAATATAAATTTTTATTGTTAATGATTTGCAATGATCAAAAAAATCCTTTGCGAATTAGTTGAGTTTCGTGGTATTTTATTATACTGTTAAACCATGGTTAAACATGAAATTTTCACTGCATGTTATTTTTGCAGTTTTGGCTCTCAGCATTGTGCTGTACTTAGTTTTTGCATTTTTGAAGACTACATAAAAAATTGTTTCTGCAGCTTTATTTTCGCGCTCGTAATTTTCGCGTGTTTAATCGACTCGCAAAATTTGCCAAAATTACATGCACGCGAAAATTTCAAGTTTTGCAGTAACTTGTTAACATAGCGTCAGCCTGATTGCAGACTTATTTTATTCAGAATAAGTATATCCTAATATTCATTCTTACTAATGTAGGTTACTAATGTCATTAAAACTAATGTAGGTTGATTATGCCCGGGGATAAGTTTAGCGGGAGTAGTGCTCCAAAAACGAGACTTTTTTAAATTACTCGGATTTAGAAATGGGTAGGAGTAGCATTACTTGTAAAAATGGACGTTGGTGAAGTAGGCTAGGTCCACTCCATTTTGAAAGGCATAGAAGTGCACTACTGTTTTTTAAGCAGCAGGCGTAACGTTACTCCTATTTTGTAAGGGCTAAACTGAACTCTGATTATGCCTATTCCAAGAAGACTGACTTGTTAGTCAATGTTGTCTATATATACAAGGGGAGTCATAAAAACGTGCCCCTAGCGATATCACGATAACTTCTCCAAATTTTAATATTTTGGCCTAATTTTTTCAGGGCTTGTAGCTGAGATAATTTGATACACTCTGAAATTTTTTTAAAGAAATTCGCTTCCGTTCAGAAGATACGACACTTTTCGAAAAAATTCAAAAAATCACTTGAACCAAGGCAATGAAGTCTATTTAAAGAGCTATAGAGCTTGGGCGACCTGATTTCCTTTCTATTATTTGGTGGCCCTAAAAAGAGCCGATTTGCGTTAGTCGTCAATCTAAAGCTGGTGTTCGAAGTGACCGCCATCTGCTCTGACACACGCCCGAAGCCTCTTTCTAAATGCAAGCACTGCGTTGTTAATCGGATCCTGCGGCAAGTCATCCCAGATCGCTTCCAGTAAGATCCGCCTCGGTCTTTGGCCTGGATTTGGGTGCTTGGTACTTATCAAGCATTGCCCCCCACACACGGTAATCAAGTGGGTTTAGGTCTGGGGAGTTGGGAGGCCACTCATCTTTCTTGATGACATTTGGACAGTTCTGATCCAGCCAATCCTGTGCCTGGCGGGTGGTATGGGCCGGCGCGCCATCTTGATGAAAGATGAAGGCGGCGGGCACAACGTTGTGACAATCTTCGATCAGTACAATCATTACGCAAATCGGCCCTTTTCAGGGCCACCAAATAATACAAAGGAACATCAGGTCACCCAAGCTCTTGTAGCTCTTTAAATAGGCTTCATTGCCTTGGTTCAAGTGATTTTGTGACTTTTTCTGAAAAAGTTTCATAACTTCTGAACGGAAGCGAATTTCTTTTTGCAAATTTCGGAGTTTGTGTCAAATTATCTCAGCTACAAGCCCTGAAAAAATTAGGCCAAAATATTAAAATTTGGAGAAGTTATCGCGATATCGCTAGGGGCACGCTTTTTTATGACTCGCCCTGTATATGTTTATGGCAAATTAAATATTTAGTATTTGTTTTGCGTCAATTTTTTATTGTTGATTGTAATTTTATATTTGAATGCTTCATAGCATTGGCCTATACAATCTAAAACTTCTATACCGTACCTATAATCACTTATATATTACCAATGAATAATAAGCTTTTTTCACTTTGATTTCAATAAGCTCATCTGTTGCCAAATAATCCACTAGTCTCTTAGAATTGATAAATTGTTAGCAAGAAAACTCCAATTGATCATAATCTAATTTAAGTATGTCATGGCGTGAGCTGCAGTGAACACAAGCTGCGTGCCCTATACGGGAAGTGGGTCGAGGCTCTGTACAGCTCTGGGGTCGACGTCTGGGAGACCTACATCAAGAGCACGAGACGTTCCCTCTCTCCGTCCGTTCTCTCATTCGCCAAAGCAAAAGTAGGTCGCGCTAATTTCCAAGCTGCGGTCAAATTAACTTGATTGAAGTCATTTTGCAGTGTGAAAATTTTTTCAGGCGAAATTATGTTTTGTGCTTTCTAAGTAAAAATGTACTAGGACACATTGTGACACTTAGTTTACAACAGTCATTCAGTGCCGTGGAATATGAATTGATGCTTTTGTATTATTGCGCACTTTATTTCCTTACAATCGTTCACTCGGAGGTAAAAATGCGCAAATATTTTGCAAATATTTTGCAAGCTTGATTGATATTATTAAGCCCTGATATAGCAATCATAGCCGCTTAATGTTAATATCGCTTTGATATTATATCTGACGGGTTTTATGTCAAGCGCATTAATCCTGTCAGAAATGTTGACCAGTCTGTCCTGAAAGAATTTTTGTTAAATTGTACTTTAGCCTAGTCGTCAAGCATCGCTTGTTTTCATAAATTTATAATAATCATCATTGTATGATAGAGATATGATATTTCTTTGCATAACATTATGTGATACTGCTTGCGTAGGATACTCAATTACTCATACAATATAGATGATACTCACTTGCACAACTAATTTGTATAACTTTCTTTGACACTGGTTGCATACTGCATAGAGTACAATGTTGAATTGACAGCAGTCGTCAGACGAGGTTCCGTCACGTGGCTCGTCGTGCGACCTTCACATTCCTGGCCAGAAGCTGCTGTGGGAAGCCGCTGCCAGACCAGAACATTCCAGCGAGGTACCTACTACCTAATTAAGTAAGCCTCGGTGGCTCAGTGGTATGTCTGCCGCCTGCCTATGCTGGCAACCAGGGTTCAATCCTCGGCGTTGCTTGTTCAGGGATTCATTTCTCAGGCTTGCGCAATCCTAAAGCCGAATAGGACTTTAAATGGAGCCTGGTGTATTTTTGAAATAACCGATCACAATTATTGGCCAATAATGGTTAAGATTAGGAAATTTAAATATGCAAATCTGTAGTAATGCAGGTTCAAATATAATCGGCAGATGGCGGCAATAGACTCGACACTGCACCATAGTAACGTTAGCTTGAGCGCCTGTCAGAGCCAGGTACCAGTCCTGGGACCTGGCGAATCAGATCCAGAGTCAGCTGGACTTGAAATGCTAACGTAGGCGTTATGGTGGATCCAGCTGCAATGTGCACTTCACGAATTAAATGAAGGAGAAACCTGCAAATCCAAAATGTAGAGGAGTGTATAGAGCACTAGAAATGACCTCGATCATGACACGGCGCTCCAAAGGCAGGCCTGGAAAAAAAAAGAAAAAAAAGAAAAAAGAAAGATGATGAATGGGTCAGGATTTGCACCTATTGGAGGCGATGATGCCCCATTGCACCAGCTGATGGTCGCCGGTCGTGGTTCCGCTGGCAGGCATAGTAGGAACACTTGTGACCAACGTATTTAAACCACCTTTGCCAAAGGTACAAGAATTGATTCAGAATGTTTGCCACAGCCGGGATTCGAAAACCTACAAACTGCCGCACTCGTAATCTGAGACCAGCGACTCAGGCCACAACGCTTCATCTTCTAGTCCTCGTTTTCGCTGATGCAAGTGTATAAATATTAACAGCGATGTGTTTGGTGCAGTGCTTCAGCTTCAGCCAGTTTGCCCTCGGACTGAACGAGCTTCACGCCAAGACTTGCTCCAACCTGCCCCCCACTGACAGCCGTCTGAGACCAGACCTACGCCTCTTTGAGCAGGGCGATCTCGGTACTGGCTCACTCTATCACTTGTGTCTGATGTTAGCATTGATGTCTTTGTTATCAGGCGTAGGGTTACGCCTGAATCTGTGGCCCGACCTACGCCTCTCTGAGCAGGGGATCTCGGTAACTGCTCCACTCTCTCACTTGTGTCTGTTGTTAATAGCATCATGGATGTTTTCGTTATTGTCACGTTATCATTTGCCGAGTAGAATGCATTGATAGCAGTGGGTGAATTAACATGTCAGAACAACCTGCCCCTATTCTCCCGGACTTGGGACCGGCTCCGACTCAGCTGGATTACTGAACCAGAAGTTAGGATCAGGTTTATGGGCTAGGTTTTATTATGGCTGGAGTAAATCTTGACTGAACTATTTCTGGGCCCACGATCCTAAGATTTGTGCAGGTTTGGTTCAGCTACAGACTGCGGACTCACGTATAGAAAGTGTTCCATTGGTGATGTTCTTTGTTGAACATGCAGTGGGGGCAGATCTTGAATTACTGACAAATGATGCCGTGCGTCGACTCTAAACGTTTGAGAATCTTTGTTATTTATGCTGTTGATATTATGACGTAACTGTTTGTTGCCAGAGGGCGCGCAGACTGAGAAGAATCGCGTGGAGGAAAAGCAGAGACTCGCGAAGAAGGAGAGGAAGCGCAATAAAGAGGAACATAAGCCAAGGTAGGCTATACTGTAAACATTCAATTTTGCTGCATGTTATTTTCACGGTCTTGTGAGAAATTTTGCTGCATTTGATTTTTGCATTTTTGAAGCCTTCCCATTATAATAGCTTCTGCATCGTTATATTTGCTGCATGTAATTTTTGCGAGTTTTCCCAATTTGCAAAATTCGCAAAAAAAATTGCATGCACGTGAAAATCTTATGTTTTACAGTACATGTAGAGTCCTCCCCGGAATGACCTCTGAGAGGGACGTACAATTTTATTGCAAATTTAGCTTAGTCACATAATAACCGCCATTTTTGTCTATTCTCTTACTGTCTATGCTTTCACACAGGTTTAGACGTTTTTCGCCCTGATGAGGACTGCAGGAGCTGAGCTTTGATGGTCGGATGCTCTTCCAGACGCCAACCAAATACATTTTTATGTGGCATGGGATTAGCAGCTAGCGGCCCTTGTGTGTTTGACCGATTTGTTGAGGAGGCTGCTGCCTGTTTCATAGATCCCATGCCTCATAGATCATGCCTGTTTCATAGATCCATGGTTTCATAGATCCCAGCGCCTGGATTTGAACCCAGGTCTCTGGGACTCTCATCCAGCACTATAATCACTACACCACTGCGCCTCGCGGTCTAAATCTAAGTTAATCACACAGTGTAACGATTAACTTAAATTAAATATTGCATTAAATGCCCTCCGTTTGTTTATTCTATTCGCTATTGCAGTTTCAATAGCAACTTGCTGCTATAATATGCAATGAATTTTTTTGGGTTGACGTTTTAAATTATTTGTAAACATTTACATATAGTAAATATATTTAAGGATTTTAGTTGCCTTTGGAAGATATAGCCGGTTGATTCCTCTGTTGTGGTTTGCAGATGGTTTGCGTTGACAACAAACTCATACTCGGGTAAAGAAGACTGGCAGTTCACTGGTGAATATTGGCAGCGAGACTGGTCCAGATCTCCGAACATATTCTAACCACACCACCGTTTATCTCTGCCTCTTCTCCTTGCCTTCCGCTTACAGCAATGTCAATGATCGACGCTACACCACCTCGTCTTGCTTACTCCTCTGATTCGTCAGTGAAGAATGTAAATTAATAACTGAGATATGATTATGCGGGTCGGCAAAAGACTGAATTTTTTACGCACTGTAATCGTGTTAGAGCAGTTGGTAGTATGGCACTCTGTTGCTGTGAGCGTATTGAATCATATCAGATATAATTCGTATATTGTTAAATTTTTGGTTTTAATTGATGCAAGGGTATCCTAGGATAAATGCAACAAGCAGCAAAACAAATGCAAGCGACAATATTTAGAATTTGCGTGTGTGTGCGAATGTGTGACTGTTTAGAACATGCAATTTCACACTGCCTACTTAAATCTTGTGATAAAACTGGTTAAACGTTTTATGACTTCCTTCTTGCTGCTGGATAACTGATTCATATATCGCTTTCAATTTCCATGTGTCGCTGCGGTTATATCGGACTGAAAATTAAATAATTTCTTTAACGCTATTTATCGCTTGTCTCAAGTTGTTGGCTGATCTTTGTCAATTTCAGAAATTGAGTATTATGATTGAAACTAATTTCTCGGTTATACATAAAGTACTCGACTAGCATAATTATCAGATATTCTACATTGAAAGACGTCGTAGCGTGCATCTAACACCTACGGCTGATTGCTCGACCTTGATTTGACTGCGATTAGCTTCGGTCCGAATTAACCAATCAGAGCATTCAGTAGATTACTCTGTCATGGAGTCCCATTGATTAATTCGGACTACTAAACTAAATCGCATTTAATTTGCACCCAAATCGAGGTCGAGCACCAGCCGTTAACTGCTGTGTAATGTCCTAGGTCGCAATGCAGCCTTGTTACGCTTGCAATGCTTGTTAGTATTTCACGGGTAGAGTACTGTTAGACTTAGCGAGCAGCCCAATGTTTCAGTGATCGTTGTGCTGTGTGTCTTGAGTGGCTTGTGCCTATAGGACTTAGATTGTGTCTTGATGATTTTGTGGATCTGCGCCTAATGTAGACATGCATTTAATAGGTACAATCTAACGGTCCATTTTCATAGTAAATATTTTGCAAGCAATTTTACATGAAATTTTGCATGCAATTTTGCATGCAACCATGTTAAGAAGATTACAATGTAAAATGTCCGTGTTCATGACAACGATTTCCTTAACTGGGTTTCATGCAGGCTTGTTCTTTAACTGGGTTGCATGCACGGCTTGAATGAAGCCCAGTTAAGGACATTTTACATCGTAATTTTCTTAGCATGGTTGCATGCTAAATTGCATGCTAAATTGCACATAAAATTGCACGCAAATATGCATCGTGGAAAGGAGGCCTAGCGCACACATAAAACCCTGATTTCGTGCATGTACGGAAAAATTAAAGGTGGTGAAATGACATCATGGTTCCATTGACTGCTGCTGCAAGGGTCTGCTTGCAGCAGCAGCAATCAGTATTGCATTGTGACGTCAGCTCACCGCTGGTAGTTATTTCAGGCGTGAAGGAAACAACGCTTACATGCAACGTTGGGGTTAGGCCTAGTCGGTAACAGTAAGAAAATCATATTAGTTCTGCCAATCTGTCGCGTTGTCAGTAGGCCAGACTTTTATTTGATCAACATTGCAAATTAAATATCGCTTTGGGCCAAAATTTCAGTTAAAGATAGTAGACCCGTTATTTTACCCACTAAATATTGACCTTGTAGATATTTGAACGGTGATAATTTTGAAAGATAATTTGATTTCGACGACCGTTCTTTTATGTGTCCAAAATAACAACATTTTGCACCTAGCTCGCAACAGTTCGTTCATTTGTTTTGATTGTACATTATAAGAAGAATACAGGATAATTAATTTGCACTGTGTGATATTTATTTCTAGTTTCTACGGCATAATACGAGTATAAAGTAACAAATCTGACTGAAAATTTATAATACTAAATGATTGATACATAAATTAGCATGAACAAAACATAATGGTCGAATGGTTTCTATTGTTGGGTCCCATCCGTCTGGCAGTCGTCGGTTCGAATCCCGGTCACCGCACAGCTAGATCCGAATGAACAGGAGTCGTTTCGTGATTCGTTCATCGAATGACTCAGATAATTAGTTCCATCGATCGTGTTCTCCAATGCTACAACCACGCGCTACAAGCAATCGTCTTTTGATGTAACAAAGGAGCTAAATAATTGTTAACAGTATAGGCAGCATTGCATTGCAGCCGTAGAGTACAGCCTAGGGCAGAATGCGGTTGTGAACTCAGTAGCACTCATAACACAGATGGCGCGCTGAACACAGTGACAGCAGGTCGACCATTTCGCAGCCTATTGGCTATTGAACTCAAGATGACATTCTGATCAGGCGAGTTGTTGTAGCCTACATGTACACGTATCTAGCAGCCTTAGACCCTAGGTCTTAGACTCTAGGTCAATAAGACTTACGTAGTAAGTATGCACTTATGGATGACCCCAGGATGACCTTATGTAGGTCAGCGTACGTAGGCCCCTCTATTTTCTGAAAGCGCAATTATTGCTTTCTATGGGCCTCCGAGGCATTGTAAAGTACCCGGTAATCAAAAGACTCGGTCAAATTACTCGGTTAATCAAATGACTCGGCAGCCTAATGAGCCTAATGAAATAACTAGGTTAGACAATCACTCCTTTAGCCGGATTACTTGATTGTAAAAATTGTCAAATGCATTTGAATTTTGAATCCATTTGACAATTTTACAACATAGGCCTATATGTAGCTACAGCAGTCATGCACGTGCAAATGACAGTAGCCTAGGATGACCGGTGGCGTTCGTAGTAGTTACAATCGTGTCCTGAATTTCTCAGCCTCGGATCTAAACGAGAATTGAATTAAACTGTACTAGTTGAATGACATTGGTCGAAAGATCCGCACCTTGGCTTATTTAGTTATAAAGTGGACGCATGGCGCGATGCTTAATGAGCCTATTCATTGACACGATGAGAGCTAGGCATAAAATAAACGCAGGCTAAAGTGACTGCTACATGTATGTAAGCTTACACCAGCTGCCGCCGTTGCAGTTCAGATAGCATCGGTCATTTTTAAGCATACTTTAGCGTGCAATTCTATAGAGTACACAAAATGTGCAGTTGAAATTTTGAAAAGTGCAACAATACGTGTAGATCTAAGCCTAAATGCACACGAGTATGACTACATAGGAGATGTTGCAAAAACTGTGCAAATCGGACTGAAAATAAAAATCGCGATTCTTGAAAAAGTGTATGAAATGGCCCCCCCAGGCCCCCTCAACATTTCGAAATGCATTATTTAGCCAGAAACGCTTTTCCCAATGGCATATATATTTCCCCCCTGGTTTCATAATTGTCGCGCTCAAGGCTGTTGCCCACGATGACGTGAAAATATAAAAAAATCCAAATCTGGGGGGGGGGGTTCCCGGGGGGCACCGTTCATTTTTTTTTAATCCAAGAAAACCTTTATAATCCGGGCGTAGTCCGCATGTTCCCTGAAAAAATGGTCAAAATCCGTTCAGTGGTGGCTGAGTTATTGTGGCGCAAAGGTTTTGGCCCTCCCCAACTTTTAAAAAAACCGTTCGCCCAGCTTACGTATCAATATTTTGTTAAAATATGTATAGGGCGTTTTATAGTAAGTAGTAAGTGGAATAATCTGGTGCAAAAAGCGTGCAAATCGGAGTGATAGTAAAAAAGTTATCGCGATTCATGCAAAAGTGAGCGCGCTAGCCCCCCGGGCACCCCCACAATGTTTACAATGAAATTTTCTCGCTGGAAACATTTTCGTTGACGGCAAAAATGTTTCTTATTCTAGACTTATAGGTCAAGAGGCGAGTCTCCGGGAATGCGCCAAAGATCCGTTTGAAAAAATAAATAAAATTAAAAATTAAAAAAAGATAAAGGTACCGGGCCGAAACAATACGGCGTTCGCCTATCAGCGTATGCCGTAAAAAAGGAAGCCTCCAAAGGCAAAGTTCTGCGCTGGACAATGTCATGTAGGGGCCTCAATCAAGATAAATCCGGTCGTGCAGCTAGACTAGCTAAGCTGAGCGTAGCTAGTCCAGGATTAGTCTAGATTTACGCTTGATCGAGATTACACACTGAGTGAACGGTGAAGCCATTTATGAATGTAGGCCGCAGGCCTATAACATGTCAGCCCAATAATTATGCCCCTGCAGAGGCATCTGTCTACTCTAGGCCTACTTGTGGTCGTGAGGTCAGGCAGGAGGTCACCGCAAAGCCGTTCCAGAGTCTTTGGCGTCAACGACTCGCTGTCTCCCCCAAATAAAAGCTATTACTATTAGAAATTGTTTGATTTATGGCGGGAGCTCAGGTGCCATTTGCCTGTGGCCTTTTCCACACATACAGAGTGCCGCAAAAAATAACCTCCTAGCAGATTCGCGATAACTCAGCCAAAAATTAATATTTTCGCTTAATCTTTTCAGGGATTGTAGCTAAGGTACTTGGACACAAGTTCAGAAAATTTCACTTGAAAATCTGCTTGCATTCAAAAGTTATGGAACTTTTACGCCAAAAGTGAAAAAATAGTTGTAACCAACACAATGATGCCTGCAAATAGCATTTTGATGCCTGCGATCTCCAAAATTCGTAGCTAAGCTAGCAGGACCTATTTTGCCGGACTGCCATAAATGGGGGGGTGATGCATGAAAAGTAGCCTGCCAGGCCCACAGACCAGAGGCGTAGTTGAGGAAAAAAAAGTGGTGGTGCCCAAACGTGTCATGTTACCCGGAGGGATTGAGTTCGTGCCA
>JAQIWG010005269.1:0-14759 GCA_034695025.1 Chamaedrilus cognettii | reverse complement strand
GTGTACACATGTACATATACGTGTACGTATGTATAGATATGTGTACATATACGTGTACACATGTACAATTGTACATATACGTGTACGTATGTATATCTAGATATGTACACATATCTATGTGTACATATATGTGTACACATGTACATATACGTGTACGTATGTATACATATGTGTACATATATGTGTACACATGTACATATACGTGTACGTATGTATACATATGTGTACATATACGTGTACACATGTACATATACGTGTACGTATGTATACATATGTGTACATATACGTGTAGCCCTGCTTATCGGCAGCCTGGCCTAATATCGGAATGGGCCTAATATCGGAATGGACCTAATATCGGAATGGCACTATGGCCTGCTTTTAAATTCACGCGTAGAACATCGGTTAATAATTAAGGCGATGCCGTATGACGCTTCACAGATAAGTTCAATTTACTCGCGGTCGCTGCAGTCATGTAGACTGATTCCTGTAGTGATGCCCTATCCCTATCGACACTTGCCGACGGTGTAGGATAGTCGAGGAATAACTACTAGCTGCAATGGCAGGATGATGTAGCTGATGCAAGTGGAAAGACCGCTCTTGCCCCGGCTCGGTCCGAGCGCCACTGAGGTGGAGGCGGACGGTGGGGCAGTCCCATATTGGTCTGCCTCATCTCAATATTGCGCATCAGTCGGGAGCTCTTCAGATTCTTTCAGCGTACGTATCTCCATCAGCACATGATCGAGGTCCTTTGTATCTAGCTCGCCACATTCAGCTGCAGACAATTCAGTTGGATGGCAGACCTGGCCAGCCTAAATTTAGACTGTGTACCGATCCTGACTTGGTTGCTTGCATGCAGGCACTGTGCGGTGCATAAGGCCATCTCCATTTAGGAGATGGCCCGGCACACTTGCACACGACGCACCAGAGTCATTGACTCTACGAAACGGAGAAGCTTTAAGTTGTACAACAGAATCATCGACGAACAGCTGACTTCAAATCACCAAAGTTTTGGTCTAATCTTAAATCCCGTCATCAAAGCTTTCGTTGTATGCTCATGGTGAATCGGTTTTTGATGCGCGTGTCGCTTGCTGTTTCAGCCCTTTACTGGTAATGTCGTGGCTCTTCAAGGAGGCTGGACACGCGCAGCTTTACCTCAAATATCGCCCGGTCTATCCTCCTGCCGTCTACTCGACCATCCTCGATTACCTGGCGGACGGGGTTGCCCCAGCCGCTCGCCCCAGGCCAAAGCTCGCGGTGGATGTGGGGTGCGGGAGCGGCCAGAGCACTCTGGCGCTGGCGGCGCTCTGCGAGTCCGTCGTGGGCGTGGACGTGAGCCAGGCGCAGCTGGACGAGGCGCGCCAGGCGAGCGTCGGGCACGCCAACGTGACCTACCGCGCCGGCGAGGGACACGATCTCGCCTTCGCGCCTGACGGGGGTGTCGACCTCGTGACTGTGGCGCAAGCGCTGCACTGGTTCGACCATGCGAAGTTTTACGCTGAATGTAGAAGAGTCCTCAGGAAGGGCGGGGTGCTGGCGGGGTACGGGTACGCTTGCCCAGTTATTGCAGACAAGGACGCGAATGCCGTCCTGGAAAAGGTAGGTTTAGTTGAGATTTGGGTATACCATAGGTTGACAGCAAGGAATACTGTAGATTATTTTATTGAAATTTAGGTTAGATTTATTAGTGTTCACGCAAGTAAGTTACTCGGCGGTTTCTAGCTAGAGCTAATTTCTATTATAGTTTCGGGGCGGCCGCTGCCTTCCGAGATGGCCCTGTGTCTGGCTACAGCGAGCCCTCAAAGAAGCTTTGAGTCTCGAAAGAATCCCAGCGGAGCATCAAACTAAACAGCGTACGTCTGTAGAAAATGGCAGTTAGCAATGATATTGAAGCTCCCGGAATTTCATAATGGGAGCCTTTGGAAGCCGGCCTAAGAGCCTGCAAGCATCAATCTAAGCATCATTCTAGCATCATCTAAGCGCCTACAAGTATCTGCTTACCACACTAATATTGATTCTGGAAATGGCCGTCTTTTGATTCGTTTTGCTGCACTACAATATGGAATTCACTCCCTCTCTCACTTCGCCCCTTTTCAAACGTCCCTTTGTGTCTTTTTGGTCCGAAAACACATCTTTCCACACCCCAATGCTATTTTTTTCTTGAACCAAAATGGAATAACTTACCCGAATATGTTCTTCAATTTCTTCTTTCCTCTTCGCCATGGTTTCCTAAATTGCCAAAGCAGTACCTGTCTGGTGCCCGCGACGAAGGGAGGTCTCCGATGACATATCTTTAGACGCCGAAACGAATTATGCCTAATAATATTAAAATATTGATACTTTTCTTCGTAAACGTTGCGGGCAGCGGCAAGTCCCGGATCCAGGATTGTTCCTACATGTACAATGCATGGGGAGCCCGCAAGATTGATCCAGGAGTCCCTGAATAAGCTTTCGAAGTCTCATATATTATTTGCCTTTGGAAGTTGCAACAGAAAGCGTTTGCTGACGCTGATGGAAGCCTTAAAGACCGGCTCCAGTGAGTCCATTCATTTGAAAGCCCCAGGGTCCCTTAATTTCTCCACGGCTCTCGTAAGCCCGAACGCCCGAGCATCGTCACGTGCCTACTCATGCTAATGCATCGATAACTAAGGTTATTAGAATGTGATGTTGAGGTTCATTTACTGCTCTGTTACTTTAGCTCTACGCAGAGACCTTACGCGACTACTGGGAGCCTGCCATCTCTAACCTCAACAATGCCTACGGCGAGCTCTATGTGGAGTTTGCAGCAGCATTTCCTCAATCAAAGTGGTAAGTCGTGGAGAAAATCGATGGACCTAATGAAGCCTTGTAGAATTCATTGTGACCGTCTCTCAAGTAAAACCAAGATTGTGTTTTAATATTTAATTTGCTTTAATATGTTTTATATTTGTAAACTTATTAACATGTTAGGCCCTACACCGACATTTTTTAAATCTAATGCTAACATCGGATAGCGGCCTTTTATTCCCGCGTTTTATTTGAATGTATTAGCCTATGTGGGCTCTAAGCAAATGCAATTTTGTCACCGATTTAAATTTAGCGTGCCGTGGATAATAAAAAAGAACTTTGAAATAGTTTCTTATGCCATCCTTTGTCAGTCGTGACCTCTGCTGTACGTATAGCGTGTTGGCTTTAACAGGATTGACGATCTATCGATTGCGAGGGCATACGGAGTGGAAGAGTTTGCCAGTTTCCTCAGCACTTGGTCTGGCTATCAGAAGCATCGCACGACGAACAAGCTCCAAGGAGATCCTCTCGAGGAAGTCATAGAAGAGTACGTAGCATTTAAAACTGACCACGAATTTGGAACCCGATTCACGAAAATATCTCAGGCAAATCTGAAGACGTTTGCGTACAAATATGCGTTTAGCAAAATCTTGGCTTTTCATTGTTTTGAAGCTCTACAGTCTACACTGTAACGATCGATATAGCGACTAGATAATAGCGTTATAGAATCATCAATTGATTCACAGTGAATTTAGCACAGTGAATTGATTTCATTCACATAATTTTGAATTTCAGATTTCGGAAGATATTTGCTGGCTCCACGAGCGAAACACCTGTTCGGGCCACCTTTCAGACCTTCATGCTTCTCGGAAGAAATGACTAACGAACGTCGATCAGCCTTTGCTGACTCTAAACGTCACAATTTATATATATATGCGTTACATTTAGTAGGCCAGACTTTAGTACAATAAGTGTATGTCGCCGTCAGTGTCACCGTTGCTTGCGCGACCGCTGAGCTGCAGCGTAGTCTAATGGTGAAATTACACCTTTCGGTCAAAACGAAGGAAGTCTTGTCGTTAAGGATCATGACGTCATGTCGGCTGGACGAGTTCTATAGTAATCTATGCGACTTTAGTCCTTAGCGACAAAACTTCCTTCGTTTTGAAGGCTTCCTTCGTTTTGACCGAAAGGTGTAATTTCATCACAATAACGCGGTGGCCCGGGTGACCAACGAATTTTTAGCGCTGTCTTTCTGAGTCGCTGTGACGACCAACGAGAAGGATAGTGAAACGGTTCCTTCACACAACGTCCTTCATGCGACTAGAAAACTGCGCAATATTCGCAAACGCTAATTGCACGCGGTTTAAAGTTAGTTGTGTGCATTAATCGTACGGTAGTCTAACTGCTGATCTACACGTAGACCTACGCAGCCTACAATAGGTCTATATCCTTAGCCTAAACCCAGTCATTGATGCTTACAGCACAGATTGCTCCATCGGTGTTGTCAACTAAATTTTAACCTCATTGACAGCAAAGACCACTTGATATTTCTACAAAATTGGCCTATTCGTTAAATTGCATGAAGCGGTAAGCAAGATGAGTACCGTAGTCAAATTCCATCAACAAAAAACTAGTATACCAAGCCGGTGAATTTAATTTAAATGAGGCCCAATTGGGCCTCATTTACGTACATTTCTTAAGATTTTCTGAAATCTTATCCTAATTAAAATTTAAAACAAATAAAATCTAATCGCCGACCGCCGTGACGTCATTATTCGGTTCGCGCGACCGTGCGGAGTTTCCAATAAAAACGATAAGATTTGCCAAAGATTCTCTTAAGACAATCTTACGACTAAGATTGTCATAACATATCTACGTAAATGAGCCTAGTCTATTCCTGCTATTCACATCGAAAATCATGTGAAAATAGGCCTACATGTAATTAAAATGTACTGTTATCGATGTTGCAATTTAGTAATTGGGCCAACTACCAATTCATCGATGCACCCTTAACTTAGCTAAATACCTGCGTCAAACACATTAAGTAGCTAGGCCATAAAATTACCGATACTTTTAACAAAAAGTAATATAAAGTTCCTTCGTCGACGCAAAGTTACAGCCGCAGGGTAGAGAATTTAGATATCACAAAAAATATACAAAACAGCAATAAGTAGTTTGCAGCTTGGTCGCCGACACGCTTCAACATCGACTTCGACATCAACATCGACTTTGTCCGCGTGTCTCATTTTAATCACAAATGGAATTTAAACACAAATTTGTAAAAACAAAGAGCAACGATTCCTTTTGGTTAATATGGTTGTTATCGTAGACACTGATTATTGCATAGGGTATAGTATTACAGACTGTAGTCGTATTAAATTCGTTTAATTTAGGAACACGGTGTATGGCGGTCATCTCGCCGGCGCGTTACCATGTCGGGTAGGAGCGGGATGGAACCTAAATGACTCCCTCAAGTCTCCTCCGCTCCTCGGCCTAAATTTTGCGCTAGCTCTCCCAAACCCCGATTTGTTTATTGAGTGTAAAAACTGTCGTGCAAGCTAGATCTAGAAGATTTGCTCTGCGAGTCCTACATGCGTACATGTAGCTGCAGGACTTTAAATTTTTGGCGACATCTAGATGGCCATAGCCTACGCAGGAACACGAGTATTATAGAAAACGAAGTCTTTGGCCTGTGTTTTTGTTGCCGCTGATATCATTAAAGGGACACACCGAGATAAAACAAAGCGAGCAAAGAACGGGAAAACGCAATTTAGTAAAACATCCAGCCTGAAGTGAATTGAAACCGATACACGGTTACAATATCCTACAATAATAATGAAGTGAAATACGTCAAATAAGACAAGAAAAAAACTAGGGTTCACTAGCTCAGGCATTACATTAGGCTTAGGTCTACAGACATTCTGAGATTAGAGAAGGAGTTACGGTTTAATTTCTAATCGCTGCGGGTGGCAGCGTAGTCGTTTGCAGCCCAAAACAACGATCGATGCAGCTGTCTCGCTTTTTGCCTACTTCCGGTAGAATTAACACATTTTTCGGACTCTATGCTCGCCCACAAAATAGCTCGGAGTGTGCCTTTAAAGTAAACTTCATTAAAATTAGGGTTAACTGCTTCTCATTGAACACGAAGCGGTCTACAATCAGCGCAAGGCCGCCTACTCTACATCCCAGAGGCCTTGAAGTTAAGACCAAAGCAAATTTCTAGCATCAAGTAGTCAACTCTCCAGCAGCTCGCGACAATTCGAAATTTGATGCTCTATAGGACATAGCGTATGCCCACTGATATAGGATACTACATTGAACTAGAGTGGTGTGATCATATTAGTTAGACAATGAGTCCAAGTTGACAGTGTTAGTGTTGAGTTGCTGTTAGGACTTATTAGATCGGTAATTTTCGGTAATCTATTAGAGATTACGGTAATTTATCCTGACTTTTTTCTTATAAAAAACGTAGATTTAGGCATAAAATGCACTTGAAATGCATCTTATGACAGCAACCTGGCCCGTTTCGTTGAAAACATGGTTGTTTTTGACGTAGAATCGACTTCGACGTAGAATCCTGGCACGATTTGGAAATTTTATTTAATATTTTGAATCGCTCTGTAGTTTGAAGCTCAGGAATTTGCCTAGTTAGATTACCATAGATTACCATAGTTTGCCGGTAATGTAAGAATAGATTACCGTTAATCTAAATAATTTCTAGTTTACTGGTAATTTTCGAACGCTAGAGATGAGACAAGGAGTTACGGTTTATATGTTGTAATCGCTGCCGGCGGCAGCGTAGGCTTAGGCATATTTAGGCTATATCATCTACTTCAACTTCTCTACTGCACTCCACCCAAATGAATGATTATTCGCAGGGCTGACGAAATTAAGCACCTTTGCCAAGGGTGCACAAAGTGACTCGAAATCTTTTGCCGCGGCCGGGGTTCGTACCAACTCTCTGCCACACCGACAATCCGAAATCCGCGACTTAGACCACTCGGCCACAACGCTTGGCCTATCTACAGAGTCCTTTGCACGCAAAGCAACAATGCCGCTGTCTTGTATACTGCCTACATGTACTTCCGGTAGAAATTGGAGCGAAATTTCTAGCTTCCTTGCTTGCCCACAAAAATAGCTCGGATCCTCCCTCTAACTTGCTAAGTTCAAAGTCGCGATCGCACTGATCTAATCATTAGGCATTATCTCAGTTCCGAAAATCGCTTAGACCTGCTAAATATATGCTACAATCATAAATTATACGTGCTTGCACAGTTTGATTTGACGTTAAGTGAGTCAATGGGTTAGATCATTGCTAATACTGAAATTACGGGCTAGCATGCGGTTGGCTTGAAATAGCGCAATTTGTTTTCGCTTTTAAAATTAGCTTAAATCCAAGCTTCGAATTATATGCTTCGGTAGATCGGTTTAACATCAGTTTCGTCACCGACCCAAGATCATTCAACAAAAACAAGCTGGTCATCCTTTTGCGAACAATGTCGTGGCTTTTCAAAGAACCCGCTCACGTACAACTCTACTTTAAATATCGCCCGGTCTACCCTCCCTCCCTCTACACGATCATCCTCGACTACCTGTCGGACGGGGTCGCCCCCGCCGCTCGCCCCCGGCCGAAGCTCGCGGTGGACGTGGGGTGCGGGAGCGGGCAGAACACGCTGGCGCTGGCGGCGCTCTGCGAGTCCGTCGTGGGCGTGGACGTGAACGAGGCGCAGCTGGACGAGGCGCGCCAGGCGAGCG
Source organism: Chamaedrilus cognettii (assembly GCA_034695025.1). Classification (NCBI taxonomy): domain Eukaryota; kingdom Metazoa; phylum Annelida; class Clitellata; order Enchytraeida; family Enchytraeidae; genus Chamaedrilus; species Chamaedrilus cognettii. Next base: position 7,241 of record JAQIWG010005269.1, on the reverse strand, counting down.
TCGGGCACGCCAACGTGACCTACCGCGCCGGCGAGGGGCACGACCTCGCCTTCGTACCCGACGGCAGTGTCGACCTCGTGACCGTTGCGCAGGCCTTGCACTGGTTCGATCTTGAGAAGTTCTACCCCGAATGCAAGCGGGTGTTGAGGAAGGGAGGGGTGCTGGTGGGATTCGGGTACTCCTGGGCAACGGTTGCGAACGAGGAAGCGAATGATATAGTAGTAAAGGTGATTTGGTCCTACCGTACTGTAGTTTAATTGAATTAGTTTGGGATGGGCCTCTTTTAAGAAGATTTACGATCATCTTATGACCTGATTAATTGAGTTTGATCCACAGTTAGTGAAAAATGGTATTACCGTAGATTACATGCGTTGTCTACGTCTTTGTGTCATATTCTACCTTCTCAACAGATAACCATTCAGTCTCAGTAATGAAATAGAAGAATTCCTGATTATCAGTGATTATCATATTTCAATAATTACGTGTCTATTAGACTATTTCACATGTGTTGAAAATCAACACCTATTAAATGATTTGCTTTTTTGCTGCGTAATGTTCTTGAATCTACACAATCTTGTCTCATTGCAGATATACTGGCATTGTCATGTAATTTACTTTATTTTTGATTTGACCCATTTGCATGTCACCATGCATATGTAACATTTAGAATTATATATATATATTTATATATATATATATATGCTCGTATATAAAAAAAAAATTATTTGTCCCAATGGTACATGTAACTCTGTACCGATTCCATAATTTTCATCATTTTTCCATCATTTGTGATTAATTGTCCCTCCCCCGGAAGGCCTCTCATGCTGCACCCGTTGGCCCCCGTCACCCCGCGGAGTCAGAGCGCGCGGGTTCTTGTGTGCGTTGCTGCAAACGGCGTATACCCCTAGGCGCACAAAAACGCCAGTGAGTTTGTGTGTGTTATCTGACAACAAAATTTTCGCTTTTGGATGTCGATGTTGTTGTTTGTTGTCCCTGTAAGCCCTCTCGTTGATTGGAGCCGACTGCAGCCCTCTCATCGGTTGGAGCCGATGATGTGCGGCTGCGGACTACATAGGCCTATTTATGCCGTGCGTTACACAGATACGTGAGCGTTATAGATGTAGAGGAAAGTCTTGCCATAGACGCGGCTTCAATTGGCCAGTCTTTCAGTGAAGGCGACGTTATCGCTGAGAGAACAGAAAATATTTAAGTTCAGGCCCGCGTCTAGGCCTGCGTGCTGTGGATGCGTCGTCGACGTTTATTATTTTGCCACATCTATGCGTCTCTGGGGGTCAGAAGGAAGGTGTTTGTTGAGGACGGGGTGGGGAGGAAGAGGGGAGTTGGATGTTGATCTTGATGTTATTGATTGCTGTCCCTGTAAGCCTTCTCATTGGCTCAATACCCTGTAAGAATTCTGATTGGCTCAATACCCTGTAAGATTTTTGATTGGCTCAATGGCCTACACATTTAGGCATAGAATTTTTGGTGGGGGGGGGTGTAGGTCCGAAACTGGGGGGGGGGGGGGGTGTAGATAAATCCCTGCAAACCCATATTCGCAGCAGCATTACGTTCGCCTATTAGAAGATATGATAATTTCAACCATTCTATTGAGTTATTTTGTATGACACCTTTTAAAGGTGATGATATTAGGTTAGGGTTGGAGAAGTTCGCCCCATTAAGGCGTAGGAGAGGTAGGTCAGCTAGTATAGCCAAATCTAGGAACATGTTAAAAGTTTAAACATAATGTGCATGTAGCTTGAAGAAATAATCTTTATGAACAAAACGCATTCACTCTCCAACGTGGCAGCAGGATTAAGCATGTTGAAGAACAGTCTTTGCATGTCATCCAATTTAGACTGCGTTGAATTTAAATAAAATATTAATCTTCCGTTGAATTCGATTTTAATTTGTTATCTTGTTGCTCAGCTGTGCGAGGAGACCTTTCGCGATTATTGGGAGATTCAAACTCGTCACCTTCTAAATGCCTACAGCGAGCTCCATGTGGAGTTTGCTAGAGCATTTCCGCAATCAAAGCGGTCAGTCATCGGGACAGTTTTTGTGCCCCAACCGTTTATACCCTGGAACGGATTACGAAAATAATTCACTTTTTTACCCCTAAGGGGCAAAAAGTAGCGGATCGTTATTGCAGTCAAAGTGGAGGGTTAACATACTGTATGACCTGAGTAACAGAGATTTTGCTATCGTAGGGGTAACCGATTGAGGTTGAATTTTAATCTGCTCAATTTAGTCCTTTCTTGGTTACGATATTATCGCAATAAAAGCTGCCATGCCCTACCCTCCGACTCACCGACTGAGTGTTAACTGCTAAGGATAGTAGGTTAAAGGTTATTACAAATACATTTTAAAGCGACCTTGATGGGAGAGCAAGTTTAACATTGGACTAGTCTATGTCTTGATTATTTAGTTGAAACACACAGATAGTTACGATTTGTTGTATGAAACTAGCGTAACGTGCATGGATGACAACCTATGTGCTGTACATGTAACACTAGCACAGTCATTACTTGTAGATTGTTGGCTCTGCGAATTTGTGCCAAAGATCTGAGCTTTACAATTAAAATGGTCAGTGTTTATTTATCAAATGTGACTTTTTTTAATGCGATGATTTAATTGTGGGATATAAATTTTGTTCCGGCATTCTAATAAATGTTACTAAAAACGGCATGACTGTGTAAATCCAGGTTTTTACGAAAAGAGAAAACTTGACCCTCTAAATATTTAAAACTTGATCCACGATAAAGCAAAGAAGGTAAGCATTCCCTGACACGAGCGGGTCGAGTCAAGTCGTATCTTGGTGCCTATGCCGTTGTCGTTGTCAACGGGGCCCAAACCCCAACCACTAATCTTAGACTCTTTACCTCGATCTATTTCTATCATTTTATTGTGCAACGACTCGTTTTCGATAACGCATTGTTTGAGCACCAATAAATTCTAGACTCGACCCGCTTTCGCCCAGACAGTTGCTTATCTCTCGTACATGTAGTTGCGTCTTGGCCTGGGCAGGATTGACGATCTGTCGATGGAGAGAACGTATGGAGTTGAAGAGTTTGTCGGATACCTCCGCTCCACGTCTGGATATCAGAAGTATCGCACGATCAACAAATTCCAGGCCGATCCTCTCGTGGAAGTCTTAGCAAAGTACGAAATATTTGATAAAATAATGACTGTTTGTCGTATTCGCCGTAAGTGCGGACAACGGACGTAATAAGTAGCAAGTTGGTTCGTTGCACAACAGCGAGGCGCTATGATGTAGTGGTTAAGGCGTCAGTCTGAGAGTCGAGAGACCTGCTGGGTTTAAGTCCCCGCGCCAGCAACTATATGAAACCATGGCGGTATACACCCGTCAAAGAAACCATGGCGGTACAGATCGCACAGCAAGTCTTTTAAACACACATGACATTTGTGTCGCTAGCTGCTAACACCGTGCCAGATACTTATTTATTTATTTGGCGTCAGGAAGGGCATCCGGCCGTAAAACTCAGCTCCATCAGTCTTCATTAGCGTTTGAAGTGGTTTTTAGATTACCGTAGTTTATGGTAATTTAAAATCTGTAATTTACGGTAATTTATTATAATTATGGTAATCTATAATAAATTACCGATAAGGTAATTTATCTTGATATTTTCGTTATCAAAAATGTAGATTTTGGCATGAAATGCACTTGAAATGTATTGCATGACAGCAACTTTGCAAGTTTTGTTCAAAACATTGTTGTTTATGACGGAACGTACTACGATGCAGAATCCTGGTACGATTTGAAAAGTTTAATTAACATTTCGAATAGTTCGGTAGTTGACGAGTCACGAGTTTTCGTAGCCAGATTATCATAGATTACCATAGCTTACCATAGATTACCGGTAATTTAAGAATAGATCACCGGTAATCTAATAACTTTTAGTTTACTGGTAATCTTCGAACGCTAGTCCTCATCAGGGCGCAAACGCCTGTATGAAAACATGGACATTAACAGATTAGACAACAACGAGGTGGTTAGTTAGCTAGTTCATTATTGCTCTTATTCATTTTAGGGCCTATTTCATGCCTGTGTTTTTACGATGGAATAGTATATATGAGACTGTATTCGCCACATTGGACAGACAACAATCAAACAACATCAATTAAATAACGAAAAAAAGGAGAAAAAAGGTGAAATGAACAGTAACCAAATGTTGCGATGGTCATAGCCTCACGCCCTCAACATTGTCAAATAATACGAATATAGACCTCAACCTGTATCAAATCCACAAGGATGAAGGATGAAGTATGAATGTCCACATTTCACCAAACTATTATTAGATTAAAGATTCAGATGAGACTCGAACTTAGACCAAACCTTGCGCTGTATAGCAGCGGAACCGTCTGAATACAGAACATTGTAACAGGCAGCAATAGTGTTCCATTCATTAACTCCGAACCAAGCAAAGAGTAAGCCCGCAGGTCTAGAGTTCATAGGCTCATAATATGAGCATATGAATCTCATATTATGAGATTTATCGTTAGAGATTTATAAAATTGCAAGCATTGAATATCAACAGTTTGCTTTAATGGTATTAGCCTGTGTAATATTGACATTGTTCTATAATCACGTTATCAGAAGTAGAAACATTTTGACAAAAATTGACCTAAAAGGGTGGTGTAACTTGTTAATGTCCGATGGCTTCATACCAAAGCTTTCTAGACCACACAGCTTTCTAGACACAGGTAACTGCAACACAGATTACATTGAATTTGTATATAGGAATATTTGTAGCGTTTCTTGGAGGCGATGAACGTGGCGCTGCATTGTGATGGTAAGGCAATTCAAGTTTTCAACCAATAGCACCTCATACCCGTTTCGTCATTCCTTCGCTTCTCTCCTATGACGTTCTCTAACCCAGCAAACTGTATATATTTTCAGATTTCAGAAGATATTTGCTGGCTCAGCAAGCGATACACCCGTGCATGCCAGCTTCCAGACGTTCATGCTTATGGGAAGAAACGACTAACGTCGCCCAGCGTTTCCTCGCCCTGCTAACCGTGTCGTAGGCCTATACTGCGATGGACACAATTTTACAAGCTAACTGAACCTTACTTATATGCATGTACATGTACACGTGGCCTGCACCTGAAGGCATCGCTCGGAACTTATTGTTTATTTATCTAAATTGTGTGATGAATGCCAATTCAAATCGTCGGCTAAAGTGATTAATAAACTATTAGTAGATGTAGCCTGAGCAAAATCAATATCATACGGTGAACATAATGCGGTTTTCAAATGATTTCATCGATGGGCGGTACTGTGCCATGAATGAGAGGGGCTGCACCCGCGGGGGGGGGGGTGAAGCCAATAGTTAAAAAATGATTTCTCTCAAAATGATGGGTTAAATCTTGAACCACCATTAAATCAGTGTTGGAAACGCCAGCCTTGAGTGTAATTACTATATGTACATGTGTCATACATTGGGAAGTACTTGTCATACTTTTATAAAAAATGACTCTCTGAAATCGTTTCTGCTGTTGTTGAACAGTATAGAGCGACACACGAAGGTCATTAATTACAGTAGTCCCACACGATTGAATAGTACATGTATATCATGTAGCCCAGATGATAGAACTAATGTACAGAGTTGTGTCGTTGAATTCAGCATTGCGGTGTCACGCACGATTCATGTCCTCTTGAAAAACTCGCCCCCTCATGTGGTAATCAAAGGATCATTTCATAAAAACTAGCCAACTGATTTTACATGCAATTTGGTGGCAACACGAATCGTAGTTCGCTGCTTAGCTTACATAATTGTGAGCTTACATAATTGTGAGCTTACATAATTGTGAGCTTACATAATTGTGAGCTTACATAATTGTGAGCTTACATAATTGTGAGCTTACATAATTATGAGATTCATAGGAGAATGAACAACGAAGTCTAGCGGTTGAAATTTATGACGAAATAAAGTCTCCCCTTTGACTTCGAGTCTCGACCCCATACGTAGTCGTAGCAAAACTGTGTCTTCGAATACACTAATCCGATCGATGCCAAATTTGGATACCTGCTAGAGAAGGGTCTCTAGATGCATGCCAATTTTCAGACATCAGTATCAATTTTGTATCATACATTGAGGCATTTGTGTAAAGTGTTGTATATTTGGCATAAAGAGTTAGCAATAAAATAAGCGATAAAACATTTGTTTAAAAAGCAATTGTAGGCTATGTACATGTTGAAGATGATGCCAGCTACTAATCCTGAAAGCTTCAGAACATTTGAGAAGATTTGAATGAGAAATATGGAAAAATCTTGTCAGGGGGAGACATTTTGAAGGGGAGACTACTTTTTGACCCCGGCAGGATCGGTGACACCGGCAATCTACTGAAACGTTTCAAAACATGCAATCAAATTCACAAATCGTACTACGAGGATTCTACATGTACATTTACACATTAGTATTTCTGTCAAAGAGATAATTCATAAAAAATTGCGGCGTTTTATAATCAATGTATCAGTCTAGGCCTCTTGTTAAAAAACCGATTTAAAATGCAACCGAGTCGAGAATATACATGTAGCTGAGGTGCCCGTGTTGGTTTCGGCCATGTCCACGCTAGCCTGTAACTTTAAATCCCCAACCCTAAACCCAGCCCTAGAGCAATAACGCGGTCCTAACTCTAACTCGCTGACCCTAACGGTGCTGGGCCTAACCCTAACCTATCTAAACCCTAACTTAAATCGATCGTTAGCCGGTCTATATTTAGATTATTAGCTAGAAGATTTGGCCGGTTTCAGCACGGGCGCCATGAGAAACTATAGCTTATTCTCGACCGGCTTTAAAAAATTACCTTAAATTACTGTAAAACATGGAATTTTTTACTGCATCTTATTCTGGCGATTTAGCCGCTTAGAAATTTCGCTGCACTTAATTTTCGCATTTTTGAGGGCTGACTAAAAGTTTGAAAAGTGCGAAAAAACGTGAAAAATGCGAAAAAATGCGAAAAGTTCATGTTTTACATCGCTGTAAACTTGAAACCCATTCGAACGCTAAATCCAAATGCGTGTCCTGGCCTTGAACCAGTTCCCAGAACCTTCAGGCTGCTCTGGACGGTGTGTACATAGAAGACGCGCACTTCAGCGTGGCCGCTGAGGCGCGGGCGAGGAATGCTAATATTTTGTGAGCGCGGAGAGGGGGCAATGGGGTTAAAAGAAAAAATAGTGAGGAGGGGGGCCAGCGGCCGACTGGGAGGAGGCGTGGGGG
>JAQIWG010005268.1:0-14760 GCA_034695025.1 Chamaedrilus cognettii | reverse complement strand
TAGGGTTAGCAAGTTAGGGTTAGCAAGTTAGGGTTAGCAAGTTAGGGTTAGCAAGTTAGGGTTAGCAAGTTAGGGTTAGCAAGTTAGGGTTTCACCGCACCCCAGAATTCGATTGAATGTTATTGGTTGCTGAACGGTGTTAGAAATAATCGTTAATGCAGTGAAAGTGGCTTTGCTCAGATAACAATTTGTAATCCATTGCATTGATTGTCGATTCAAGTCATGTTGTTGAGGTGTGTATACGATATGGTAGTTATTTGATGCCCGTTGGATGGGGTTGCGGTCTATATCATCGCCGTGCGAATCGTCTTCTGTAGATTACATCATTTCGTCGCTTTTATGTATCTGAACTAACTTCAGTCTAAATTTAACTACATTCTAACCCTGACTTAACTGTAACAGCCCTAACTCTCTACGGGGCCCTAACCCTAAGTTGCTAACTCTAACGCAGCTTTACACCCTAAGATAATTGAAGTCATTTCTAGGCCACAAGTCACACTTTTTTCTGGTACAGGCGTCAAAACGAACGGTGACAATTCGAGCTGATCCGATTGGATGGGTCTGCTTGGGCAAGCCCTTAGCAACGGATTTAGCGAAAAAGGCTTAATAAGCTTATTTAAGTTCTCCAATTTACAACTAATGTAATCTCCGTCACAGTATCATGCGGTAAATTGTTCCACAAATGTCGCTTTGTAGGCAATGGCATTGATGATGTCATCACTTCTATGAAAAGATGTGTCAAAATTTTACGCGTATAGTAGAGAAAATTTTATACAATGTTTGAATAACTAGTATGCAAATTGTTGCAACGCTTTGCCTTAGCATGTCTGTAATTGTACACATAAATGATTCATGCATGAGTTTAACATTATTGCTTTAATGCTATGGCACCATAGTAATTTTATTTACACTGGAGATCGTGTGCACAAACTTAATAGCGAATAATGTTTGATGAGAAACTTTCGATATGAAGGTGCAAATTGTGATGTAGGCTGGACAGTGGACACAAATTGTACGAATACAAATTTTACCTGAAATAATGTAATTGAATTTTAACGATTAACATTTGGACAAGAAATGGGTACCGTATTGCCGGTGCTGGTATCAAAATGCTAATGGCTGGTCCACTTGTGTGGTTTTCCTTTCTTTATTTAGGGATTACTTTATTTCAAAAAATTTCCGGTGCACAGGAGACGTCCCTGATATTTTGCGGGGATTTCCCCACAAAGGACATAGTCGGGGAGAGGGGCGCCGCTGCAATGCACATGATCAGCAAGCTCATGCGCCACGGGGGCGGTGGGACAAGGGGGGGCGCGGAGGGGGAGGGGGGTGGCGGGGGAGCGGCCCACGACCAGTCCCTGGGACTGATGCACTTGCGCAAGCTGTTCTCAGAGCTGAAGCAACCGCCCCCCGGCGCGACACAGAGCGAGCTTCAGAGCACCTTGTACAACATGCTGCCACTCTTTTGTAAGGTGAGCATTACTTTGGAGCATCCTGTACAACATGCTGCCGCTCTTCGCTAAGGTGAGTATTACTTCAGAGCACCTTGTACAACATGCTGTCGCTCTTTTGTAAGGTTCACGAGCGTTAATGCGGGCACCTGTAAATGAGTTCTTTTAAAATTAGTTAATTGATCTGTTGGTCTGATGTCTGATGCTATTGTCTGATTGAGAAAATGTTTGCTTCAGTTCTGCTATTGGCCAGGTGTTTGACCCGGTTTCATGATTGGTCATGTATCTGATGCTGTTTTCTAATTGAACAAATGTTTGACCCAGTTCTCCCATTGGCCAGGTGTTTGACCCAGTTTTTGGTCAGTTTGCAAGAAGTTGATTGGGTTTCCTGATTGGTATTGTGTTTGACCGAATTCTGTGATTTGCCAGATGTTTGACCTATTTGTCTGTGATTGGCTAACTGATTGGCTAGCTGTTTAGCCCAATTCTCTGATTGGCCAGGTGTGTGACCCAGTTGTTTCTGATTGACCACGTATTTGACCTGTTTCTCTGTGATTGGCTGTCTGTTTGACCCGGTTGTCTGTGATTGGCCAGGTGTTTGGCGCATCGCCAGCGGTGGACATGATGGAGAAGTTCCCCGACATCCTTCAGTTCTGCAGTCAGGTGTCGCGACTCATGGTCAGCGAGATCCGCTGTCGTGCCTCCAACATCTCCACTGGTAACTGCGTTACCGGTGGCTGTGCAACTGGTAATTGAAAGTCTTGATGGCTCAGCGGTACGTTCGCCGCCTGCCACGTGGCTCCCCGGGTTCAAACCCGGCATTGCTTGTTTAGAGATTAATTTCTCAGGCTTGCCCCGTCCTAAAACCGGACAGGAATTAAAATGGAGGTCGGTCCATGTTTGAAATGATCGATCATAAATGATTCATCACGGTTCAATTTAGGAAATTAACAATATATAAATGTGGGCTTCTAGTTTTTCTCTACAGATTTAAATATAATGGGCAGATGATGGTAATAGCTGTGACACTGCACTATAGAAGCATTAGCTTGAGTGCCTGCTTCTCGGTGTGCACCAGTTCTGGGACCTTGCGAATCAGATCCAGTGTCAGCTGGACTGTGAAATTGTGAATGCTAACGTAGGTGTTATGGTGGATCTAGCTGCCATAGAGGCGCTTCACGATTTAATGAAGGAGAAACCCGCACCTCGAAATGTGGAGTAGTGTACAGCGTCCTAGAAATGACATTGGTCACTGAGCTAGCAGCATTAATCGGCTACAATGTGTGCAGACGCGGCCAGCTGCGCTATCGTCAAGTTCCTCGAGATTGAGTCGACGGAGGAGCAGAGCAACGGGTGGATGCTGCTGTCAACTCTCAACCTGCTCTCGATGGGCGCGTCGAGCCTCGTCGACTGTATGACGGTCTGCGCCCTGCCCTCCACCCTCGTCAAGTGTCTCTACCTCTTCTTTGACCTGCCCGACGTGAGCGCCGGCGAGGGTCTCGAGTCGGGGTCAGAGTTTACGCCGAGGGAGCGGCGTGTCCTGCTGCAGAAGATCTTTGTGCAGGTGCGCGACTGTGTGAGCGCGTGGTTGCAATGTACTCCAGATGACATATTGATCATTCATCTTAATCGGATCGATATTCTGTCTTGCATAGACGATAGATATTGACATTTTATGCCCTATTGCTATTTACACGTACATATCTGTTTATTATTTTTGTATGGTGTTATATTTTGATCGTCGCTGCCGAGTTGGTGAATAAAGAACATAAGTATATTAATCAACTTCATACGCGCGTCGCTAGCCGCTAACCCCGTGCCAGATAATGATTATTTGGTTGGAGTCAGGAAGGGCATCTGGCTGTAAAATCCTGGCTGTGAGCGTGGATGTGGTACTCTGGATGACATGTTGATAATAATTATTAATTAGTATAAATGTAGAATTAGCGAACTAAGTGATTATTGACGAGCGATCAAGGGAGCAATGCATATCTGGCTCTGTTGGTGCTGTATTATATAATACAGTGCATGTATATCTGGCTGTGCCAGTTGCTTTTGAGGCGTATATTACGGTATATGCATTATGGTGCATATCTGGCTGTGCCGGGTGCTGGTGCGGCTGTGCGGCCACGCGTATAATGCATCTATCCGGCTGTGCCACGTGCTGGTACATCTATCTGGCTGTGCCAGGTGCTGGTACATCTATCTGGCTATGCCAGGTGCTGGTGCGGCTGTGCAGCCACGCATCCCCTGCGGAGGAGCTGGCGCGCAAGGACGACCTCCAACTGCTCTTTAGCGCCATCACGACGTGGTGCCCTGCGCACAACGTGCCCTGGCGCAAGAGCGCCGCCGAGGTGCTCGTCACGCTCTCGCGACACGGACTCACGCCAAACGTTGTCCAGTACATTCACAGTGGGTCACCCTGTACTCGGTATATATATTCACAGTGGGTCACCCTGTACTCGGTATATATATTCACAGTGTATCTGCTGAGTGTTGAACATTGCATACTTTGAAAAAAATGACAACTTTGAAGGCAGAATTAATCAGCTGCTCTTTTCTTCATTCTGCTGTCAACATTTGCTCTTCACTCATATTTCCTCACGACACAAAGCTCCTCTCTCATGGAGTCCATATGTAATAGAGCTCTTCCCTCATAGCACCTGTCTTAGAGAGCTCCTCTCTCATAGAGCTCCTCTTTCATAGAGCTTCACTCTCATAGAGCTCCACTCACATAGCGCTCCTTTCTATTGGAGCTTCCCTCTCATAGAGCTCCTATCTGTTTTTGTATACTGCAGGCAAGAGCTGCATAGCGGTGTGCATAGACAACATGCAGCGGGTGCAGGAGCTCTCTCCCATAGAGCTCGTTGAGATGTTTGTCACCGTGTTCTGCTTCCTCAAAGACTCGAGCGAGGTCTCGCAGACCCTCCTCGACGACTTCCGCACCTGCAGCGGATACCTCTTCCTCTCTGACTTCCTCCTCAAGTGGGTTTTGATTGTCATACGATGATTATTGTTTTGTTATTGAGTTGAGCTCCGACAGTCCTCACCAGATTGTAAATCTCTGAACCTTGTGAAAATATGGACATTAGATGACCGAAAGAGGCAGTTGGTCTTTTTATTATATTAGCGCTGACTGGATACGGGTGTCCATGTGTAAAGTGTCGAAAAGTATTGATAGTATTATTCACTCGCAGGGGATACCTCTTCCTGTCTGACTTTCTTCTCGAGTGGGTTTGTCTTTAGATGAAAATGAACGTTTTATTATTATTGTTGGCTCCTTTTGCATATTGTCCCTATATCCGTTAATTGAGGCATCATAGTAAAATCTCTTCCTCAAGACATGCTGAGCTATGACATACTAGAATGTTCTGAAACAAATATAGAACAAAGGCAACGCTCGATCATACGTCGTCCACTGCAAGATTTGACGTCGTCATCATACGACATCATTCCATGCTGACATTCTTTGCTGATGATATTGTTTACTCGCACCATCTGACGATTTGTGTATAAAAATAAGAAGAAGAGTGTTGGCGGGATGGAGAAGAACGAGAGTGAGGAGGCGTTGCGGTCTTAATTAATTAGGTAATTAAACTAAAAGAAGAAGAATAGGAAGAAGAGTATTGGCAGGATGGAGAAGAACGAGAGCGAGGAAGCGGTGCAGGCTCTGCGCAACCTTGTGCTGCTCATCGGCTCTCTCTGCACATGCGGCTTCATTGAGCTCAAGCCGAGTACCAAGACCGGCTCTCTCTTCCAGATGCCCGGCTTTGTCGTTCCGCAGCCATCGCTCAAGGGTGCGACGCCTTTGTAGACGTTTATATTTAATGAATATTTAAAAATTCTAAAACAACTCTTTGAAGTCAAATATTTGTCCCAATTTATGAGCGTTTGATGAATAGAGTTGAATTGCAACGTTTTGTAGCAGAGGCTCTCTGCAGCTTTGTCGTCTCTCAGTCGTTGTTTAAGGCTGCGGCGCTGTTTTAAACAATTCTATTTGATGAACATTTGGAGTCCATATACAAATAAAATGTAACAGAATGATGAACGAGCCTCTGCTGTATTGTCCTTGGGATTTATTTGAAAATTGAATTAATTGTATAATTTATTAGTGAAACGGAACATTTGTTTGAACGAGTTCAAGGATCATTCAATGGCTTTGTTGTTCTGCAACTTTTGTTTGTTTATTTGTTGCTTAACGGCGCAGCAGCGCACTACTGCCATTTGAGTACCAAACAAGTCAGAAACTATCGCAAAATTCTCAGATCACTCATGCAATGGCACGTGTGAGCATGGCACTTACTTCAATTAAGTAAAAGTAGTATCAACTATGCATATAGGAGACAAACCATACGTAAAAATAGCGCATGATTAAAATCGTTTGTTTTGTCACAGAAACATTCAAAATAGTTGTAGTTGTACGCTTGAATGCAGTGTGTTTGGTTGCAGGGCTGAGTGTGAGAAATCTGCAGGCATTTCAAGTCCTGCAGATTGTCTTTCTCAAGGTGAGTGTGTTTTCTGTGTCTACGCCTTGCTGCGTGTCTGTCTCTTGGGCCCATTGGACGTCTTATCAAATGTTGCACCACATTTTCAATTAATTCCGTAGTTTACAAAATGGAAACTTTTTTGAAGAAGCCGATGGTAGCAGAGACTGATGCACAATTTTTATTAAAATTTTTTTTTTATTTGAAATTAATACTCGCAAGAATTTGGCATTTTGGATGTTGGGACACTTCCTAAATCATAGAATGCAACCCATGTCACAGTTATTGTTTCTCAAATTGCTACTCCAGAATAAGTTAAAATAGTATAGGGAATAATATAGGGTTAAAAGTAATTTGACTAATTGCTAAACAAGCAAAATTTGTCCATAAAAAGGTCAAAGAGAAACTGCAGAGCTTCACTGATCACTAATTTGACAGTACATTGCCTGGCGACATCATGAAATTTTATTTGCGAAAATCTAAAAACTTATTCAAGGTATGTTAAAAATAGCAGAGAGAATTAATTTTTGCATGAGATGCGCTGACAGCTGATTGGTTGCTGTGTGTGCAGGCGGGCTCGCGCCAGCTGTGCACGACGATACTGGACGTGTTCAGCAGTTTGTACCACCAGGACGGCTGCAACTACTTTATCCTCGACCCGCAGAACACACTCGCGCAGTTCGCTGAGAAGATACACCTCAAGAGCATCGAGATACAAGTGAGGAAATCACAGGGAATCGAAGTAAAGGGATCTTGGGAATACATGCAAAGGAATCTTGGGAATTTAAGTAAGGGGATATTGGGAATACACGTTAGGGAATATTGTGAATCCAATGGGATCCTGCAAATCCAAGCAAAGGGATCTTGGGAATTTAAGTATGGGGATCTTGGGATTCCAAGTAAAGGGATCATGGAAATCCAAATAAGGGTATCTTAGGAATCCGGGTGTAGGGATCTTGGAAATCCAACTAGAGGGATCTTGGATTGGTGCGAAATTTGAAGGAAACTGAAGGACAGAACGTTGAAACATTTTGAAGGAAACCTTTACGTCTGTTCTGCACTCTAGGTCTTTACCTTTCTCTGGATCGACACTATGTCATAACTGTGTCGACACTGACCATATCAAGCCTTTAGCGCTAACCCGCACCCTACCTCTTCACCCTGCTCGATGTCGACACTATGCAATAACAATGTCGACACTAACCATTTCAAGCCTTTAGCTCTAACCCACACCCTAAGTCTTCACCCTACGTCTTCACCCTTTCTTGGTGTCGACACTATGCAATAACTGTTGACACTAGCCATTTCAAGCCTTTAGCTCTAATCCGCACCCTAGCGTGTGTGTGTGCACCCACAGCACGCACCCCCTTGTTATGATAAACTTCAATTGCAACAGACTGGACGCGCTAAATCTTGTCTAAAGAGGACTCTACTGTATGTCCAGAGCTACGCTTGTTGATGTAAATCAAATGCTATGATTCTCATGATGCTACTGCGTGTTGATGTTAATGCTAATGCTATGATGCTAATGATGCTAATGCATGTTGATGTTAATGCTAATGCTATGATGCTAATGATGCTAATGCTTGTTGATGTCGCAGGTAAAGTTCTTTGAGATTATCGAGTTCATTGTGTTCAACCTTAACTTTGTACCCTGCAAGGAACTCATCAGCCTCAGCATACTCATCAAGGCTAACCAGTGAGTATTACTCGCATACTACTTCTTGCATACTCATCAGGGCTAGCCAATAAGTCTTACTTGCATACTGCTTCTTGCATACTTATCAAAGCGAGCCAGTGAGTGCATACTGTTTGTTGCATACTCATCAAGGCTAACCAGTGTCTTAAGTACATACTTCTTCTTCAATTTTCATCAAGGCGAATCAATTAATCTTACTTGCATACTGCTTCTTGCATACTGATTAGGGCAAACCAGTGAGTCTTGCTTGCATACTGCTTCTTACATGCCTTTCAGGGCGAACAGTAATCAGTAAGTCTTACATACTCGTCAAGGCGTCCTACTTTGTTTATGGTTTGACATAATTTTGAACCATTTGACTTTATATTGCAATTTTTGGGCAAGTTTTAAATTGAAATTTGTAGTGTACAGTTTGATCTGTAGCACAAAATAAAACTGTAGGACGTATGCTAATTATTGCGAGTGCGCTGCTTTGCAGTGAGCTAGGGTGCAGCATCCTATGCACGCTTGCTTTGTTTATTAAGTCGTATGCTAATTATTGCGCGTGTGTGGCACTCTGCAGCATCCTCTGATGCAGCATCCTGCGCATGCTTGATTTGTTCGACGTATGCTAATTGTGTGGTGCTTTTGATCTGTAAGACATATGCTAATTTTTGCGCGTGTGTGGTGCTTTTGATCTGTAAGACGTATGCTAATTTAGACAATTTATTACGCGCGTGTGGTGCACTGCTGCAGTGAGACGGGGTGCAGCATCCTGTGCATGCGCACCCTGCTGCGCCTGCTGCAGCACCACGCCCTCTACAAGGACGTCTTCAGGGAGGTCGGCCTGCTCGAGGTGATGGTCACCTGTCTTCACCGATACGCAGCCCTTCTCAAGGAACCCACCTCCGGGCAGGGTCAGTGCTCCCTGCCGCTCTACATTTGGCTTACATTTTTTGTTTTTGAGTCTGGAGTATCGTTGAGGAACAACTGTCGACGCAAAGAGTTGAGAATAAGGCTAGGAGTGGATTCTACAGACGTACCTTTGTTTCACCTTTACCTTTACCTGCGCTTAGGAGACAATTTAATGGCAGCTCTTAACTGACATTCAAAATAACTCTGAATATGTTTATAAATTTAGAAACAAAACAAATTTCTTTTGAAAATAAATGACGTTATTTTGAATTCAGTGTCAACAGAAATTATTTTGTTCAAAATATATGACGTCATGTTAATTTAATGACATCGTATATTGATTTAAATGGACGAAACAAAAAGCTTCCTTGAATGGCAGTTATGGACTGCTGTTAAATTGTCTCGTAAGGTAAAGGTAAAGGTAGAAACAAAGGAACGACTATAGAATCCAAGCGTCGAATGTAAGCTTATAGCGGACATGGTGAGAAAGGGGAGACTGAGGTCCGGCATGCAGAACGTATGAATGAGGAAGACTGGGTATCAGCATGTAGGTACCAGGCGGGGTTCAGTGCTCCCTGCCACTCTGAGTACGGTTCGATTTGCCGAAAACCGCATCGCCAAAAAGGTATTTTGACAAAATGAGACCGAATTGTTGAGAGCATTTTTCAGCTAGCGTCCTGATTGCCGAAAAGTTTAAATATAATCTTAATCTTAAACTTAGTCCTAACTCTGACCCAATCTTAGCCTTAACCTTACGCTAACCCTAACGGGGCCTTAACCCTAACTTGCTAACCCTAATGGGGCCCTAACTAACTAACTATCGCCCTTTTTATCGTGTTATCTGTTAATGTCCATGTTTTCACACAGGTTTACACATTTTCTCCCGCCCTGATCCGGACTGCTGGAACTGGGTTTTTCACGGTCGGATGCCTTAATCCATGAAGAAATGGGGCCCTAACCCAAATTAAATTTTGAAAATATGTTTTTACGCTGTTTTGTGCATCGAAAGTTGATATATTGTATACTGCGTTGTTTGAGCGTGTGTTGTGTGGGGTGCGCAGAGGTGGAGGAGGTGGGTGAGGGGGAGCAGACTATGGGATCCCTGGTCATGGATGCCCTCGCTCTTCTGCTCAGCAACAACAACAACAACGCCAGTACGAGTCACCATCTATTTTAAACTTCTTCAGTGTTATCCTCGCTCTAGCTGTACAGAAAATTTAATTTTGCGGCTTGTCAAAGTCTTTCAACCAGAACGGGACTATAAACGCGTCTGGTGACATTTGTGGCGCGAATTGGCGGCGAGTGATGAATGTAAATCCCTTAGGCATCGCTCTAAAAGAAATACTCTAACAAGATTGACATGTATTCAAAGAAGACGAAGCATTGTGGTAAATTATCATCATCACTTTGTGCATCCTTTGGCAAGGTGGTCTAAATTCGTCTGCCACGTCTGTGATGACGACTTTGGACGCCGAAACGGCGTTAAACTCAAAAATATTATTATTATTATTATTCTTAGATGCCAAATGGCATGTTCTTCGCATCCAGACCTTCTACTCTTGCCGATCCTCAGCCAATTCTCTTCATCTTAATTTATGCAGCTATCAGTGTTTTCTACATGGGCTGGGTTCAGTCTAGCCCTGAAAAATAGGCGTAGTGTTATGCCTGTTTCTTATATAGCAGCCGTAGCACTGGTCTCAAGCCTCTTAATATCGGGCAGGACGATGCCACAACGTTGATTTTAACTAGTAATGCTATGCCTGTTCACTTTAAATTAGGCTTAAAATGTGTCCATAACCAGTAGGTCTATATGCTGTAATGCATCCATGACAGTGTGACTAGATTACGTTCCTGCGTGTGGTCCGCCCAGATGTGTTCCGTGAGTGCGGTGGCGCGTGCTGCGCCCACAACATGTTCCTTCACGCCTTGTGTTACTTTATGACTAGATGTATCGTAGTGTGACTAGATGCGCATGGTGTGCCCAGATGTGTTCCATGAGTGTGTCCGCGCTCGCTGCGCCCACAACATGGTCTCCCACGCCGCGTGTCGCAGTGTGACTAGATCTATTACAGTGTGACTGGATGCGTGTGGTGTGCCCACTAGATGTGTTCCGTGAGTGCGGGGGTGCGCGCTGCGCCCACAACATGGTCCCGCACGCCGCGTGTCGTGGCCAGGCGCTCGGCATTGTCCAGCAGCTCGTGCTGAGCGCTGGGGGCGACGACGATATGGGCACCCTGTTGGGGCTGATGCACACCGCGCCGCCCGCCAGCGCTATTCTGCTCAAGATACACATACTGACGGTGGGTAGAGCGGGGGTGAGGTGGGGCTGTTAGGGGTGAGGTTGATGGTTGGCCCATTTTGACTGATGGTATTTTAACTGATGGTATTTTGACTGACGGTATTTTGACTGACGGTGTTTTGACTGATGGTATTTTGACTGACGGTATTTTGACTGACGGTCGTTTTATGCGAGCTAAATTAATTGCTCATAAATTTGCTAAATAATGCGAACTCCATTGCTGCCTGCAAACACCACTGAAGTCATTGCTTCAGTTTTTGTTGCTTTGAAAATTGCTGCTGCGATGCTTCAGTCATTGCTGCTGCGTTGCTTTAGTCATTGCTGCTGCATTGCTTTAGACATTGCTTCTATGTTGTTTCGGTTATGCTGCTGCGTTGCTTTAGACATTGCTGCTGCGTTGCTTTAGACATTGCTGCTGCTTTCCTTCAGTCGCTGCTGTGCTGTTTCAGTCGCTGCTTCAATCATCATTTCAACATAGTCGCTGCATTATTTCAGTCGTTGCTGCGTTGCTGCAGTCGTTGCTGCAAGTGCTGCGAGAGAGCCACCGCAGCAGAACGGTGTTCCGCAAGGTGGGCGGGTTCGTCTACGTCATGTCGGTGCTCGTGTCCATGGAGGGCGCGCTCGCCGCCCCGCCCAGAGCTCCCTGGGACCACGGTAAGGGGGCTGCAGTAGCCAATGATGAGGCTGCACTAACTAATGATGGGTGTGAACACACTAGCTGAATATGAATGTGAATCTAACGTAGTTAATATCCATGAAGCTTTGATGCGACACGAAGTCAGACATCATGACATACCAGCAATAACAAGAAGCAAAAAGTGCAGCAATGAACGCTCGTGCAGCAGGTAAATGAGAAGTGCACAATAGAATGTTAACGATTCTCGTACACGAAACAGTTTGATTCAAAAGATGCATGTAGAGTAGATGTTAGATCGCAATGCGATTGACCACATCTAATCATTTATGGTCGAGCTCTCAAAAAAAGCAGACCAAAATCTGCTAATTCGATCAGAATGTGAGACATCGTAAGGATGGTGATGCGTGACTGCTAAGGAGGGGTTACATCAGCTAAAGCTGAAGCTGCATTAGGTAAAATCCCCTGCAAGCCGGGGAACAAATAACTGGCTTGCAGCCCAGAGCTTCCCGAGCAAGTCGTAAAAGGCGACTAAAGAGGGAGGAGCGATTCTGTGCGTGGCCCTTCGCACAGAACCAGACTGTAATAATCTTCGTTATTACACAAGGTCCTTTAACTCCCCTTTAACTGCCTGCCACTAAACATGATGAAGTCTAAGGATGGCCTGTGTCGCTGTGCTGCAGTGGATCGCAGGGACGTCATCCTGCTCGTGAAGCTCATGTTTAGCACGCTCACAGTCGCGATGAGGTTCGAGCCGGCCAATGCGCGCGTCTTTGCCACCGAGGTGAGGCTATTTGCCCATCAGGCAGTGCTTGCTTTAGATCTAACAAAAAAAATCGCCCAAAATTCGCTCAAAGAATTTGTTTTCCACCAGATCTTACCTTTTTTGCTTGGTCGATCCTGTTAGCCGTTTCTTCTGGGAGCAGAAATATATTTAATTTATTGCTCCGTTCATCGCCATAGAAGTGGTAATTGGCTTTTAAGGACAAAGGCTCAATAAAAACTGTTACAAGTGCAGCTTTGGCAAAGCCGCTTTGCGGCCTGTGCGACTTGCTGAATAATTTCTGAACGTGTTGATAGAAGTTCCATTTTGCTGTGATTCCTACATGCAGAGTTGTTGAGGAAGGAACAAAAAAAACGCATCCAAAAAACTTAAAATGTGAAAATCTCTGTTCAAAGTTTTTCTCTGGTGGTGCGTTGTTGCAGTCAGCCCACGATGTTATATTGATGCTATCGCTGATGCTAGCCGTGCTATGCTAGGTGCGCTATGCGAGCCTGACGGAAGCCGTGCGGCTGCTCGGCTGCTTTGACGGTGGCACCAACATAGAACCGACGCCCGGGGGGGAGCTGAGGCCGCGTGACGAGTCTCCCTTCGCTAACCTCTTCCAGAATATTCTGTCGGAGCAGGCGGCGTGCGTATCCATGGCAGCCTGGGGGGGTCAGGGGGTTGTTGAGGGTCTTGTGGGGGCATTGGGGGTAGGCGTTCAGCGTGAAGCGTGGAGGGAAAATGTTTTGGAGTTTACATTGGGCCTGTAGTATTGCGTTATGAGAGATTTAGTCTATTGCGAACGATTCTTTAAACTAACATAATTATTGGTTTCTTATTTTGCGTCATTGACTACTATTGATGAAGCATTTAAAACCCAAAAAAAGGTGCATGCTGATTGGTTTTACGCAGTGTGCCGGACTTGCCGCAGACGCTCGTGTCGGCGACGCTGCTGCTGCGCTATCTTTACGATATGGCGCTCGACAACTTTGACCGGTCAGTTACGACAACTTAAAGCTTGAAGGACATTCTTGGCTTGTTAGTTAGTTTAGACAGCTTTTTGCAAATCAGTTACGACAACTTGAATTGGTCAGTTGCGACAACTTGAATCGGTCAGTTATAACAACTTGAATCGGTCAGTTAGGACGACTTTGATTGATGCCACTACTGCTTCATGACCTCGTACATTTAATCTCACTGCCTGTAATTGATGCTGTGAAATAAAATTTTTAAAAACAATAAAGCTGTGCAGCCTATGAGACTGGCAGTGAGCGACGCTTGAATTAAACGTTGTCTGCATCAGGACGTCGATGGTCGCTCACAACGGTCACTCTGCGTCGCCCAACCTCCGCCGCTTCCCCTCCGCGGTCGACCCGACCCCGATCCCAGCCAATCAGGCGCCAGGAGGCGTGGGATTGGTGAGGCGAGGCAGCACGGGGTCGCTGACCCTCAGCCTGGGTCCGGTGACCCCTGAGCCGCTGATAGTGCACGCGGGGGCCATCATATCTCTACTGCACCTGCTGCCCGCCATATCTCATTCCTCTCAACCACAGGTCTGATGGCAATACGTGTCGCTTGATTCGTCGGCGCCTGTCTGTTTGATTCTTGGCTTGAATCGGCAATGCTGATAGAGTCATGTAAATACTACTGTGAAGTTCTTTGCTCGTGAACGACGAAAAACCTTTGGTTGGTTAACATTGATCAATTACGACTTTACTGTACTGTATCAAAGTTATTGTCATTGAAATTTTTCAGTTGTACGCCTCTTTAGTGCTTGACCAACGGTTGCACGTGCGAGCGGTGCTCAAGTTTCTTTTTGTTTGTAATGTTAATTTTTTTGTTTATATTCTGTTGTTGTTGTCGTTGTTGTACAACGTACACGGTGCACTGCACATAGTTGGCTAGATCTGTGTGCGCAATGCTCAAGTATATACTTTATTTATTATTGTTATTGTTATCATGCACAGTGCACAGTTGGTGCTATTCCTAAGCGCACAACTTTGCAAGATGCTCAAGTTCTGGTATATACTTTATTTATTATTGCTATTCTTGTTGTGCACGGTGCACACAGCTGGCGCTTGACCTACGCGCGCACGTGTGCGCTGTGCTCAAGTCGCTGGTGCGCACGGAGCGCAACCAGCAGGTGATGTGTGAGGCGGGCCTCCCCCACGAGCTGCTCGCCCGCTGCGCCCACACCCTTGCCCACGAGGGACACCCCCTCCACCCCCCCCTCCAGTACGTCCTCGAGAGACTCGCCGCTCAGTCTCTCGCGCCCAAGGATCTCCGGTGAGCTTTGAACTTCTTCTTCTTCTTTTTTCTGACTATTTAACTCTTTAGTCCCTGCCCATTATGACTAAAGGCTAGAAGTTTACACCTGACTATGCTTGCAGCTGGAGGCCCTATAAAACCTGATGGTTTTCTGCATTTTTTCAACAAAATTGATCAAATTTTCTAAGATCTAAATCTTAGCTCCCATGAAAGCCAAAAATATGAATTTTGCACCAAACTGCTCGTCTTGAAGTAAATCGTCCAC
>JAQIWG010005267.1:0-14761 GCA_034695025.1 Chamaedrilus cognettii | reverse complement strand
TGTGCCTGCATTATAGCATACGATACAGGATAGGCTAGACTTTGCAGCGGTACGTTACGATATAAACAAATGAGTTTTAAAACTCAAACTATTTTATTAAAAAAAAATTGAAATATCTAAAATTTGCTCAAGCAAATGCACAGGCCGCATGTCTGTTGAATTCCCTATCTTTTGGTACAAATTTTAAACGAAAGCGATGAACATTGAGAAAGATAATCCATCTTCCTTAAAATTTCCTATCTCTCCCATGTAACAACACCAACAACCCCAACATCCCCATGAACAAGACTACAGGCGAGGACGCCATCCCTATATAAGTGTTACCCTGACCACGGTACCTTGATACAACATTAAATTTTCGCCTGCATGTCATTTTGGAACATTTGCGAATCGGTTAAATTTGCAAAAATCACAAGGGCGAAAATAGCACTGTGTTAATCATATTTAATGTGCAATCCTTAAAAAAACGTCAAAATTAAGTGCAATCAAATTTTGAATAAGCAAAACCGCAAAAACAACGTGCAGTAAAAATGTCACGTTTCACAATATGAAGCCAAAAGCCCCTATTTGTCAATTTTAGACATCGTTACGCTAATTATAAGCTTTTTTGAAATGTGGCCTATACTCTGAGAGCGTTGAACTGAACTTACGTATACAAGTGAAGCCTAAGTTATAGTCAACAATCAGATTCTTGATTACTGATCAACACTAACACTCAAAAAATATTCATAACTGGAGCTATAATGAAGCAAGCTACAATTTAATGCAAATCAAAGATTCAATAACGGTAACAGTTAACAACGTGCGTCAAGCAAAAATCGAAAGGCTGCAACAATAGCGAACTACTGTTATCGCATACAAGTACTTGTAGTTACATACCGACACCGGAGGACAATTAGGCACGCACAAGTTGTAAACCGATATAATCCGAGAATCTACACCGTGGCTCAAAAGTAAAGGACCCAATGAATTTCTTCAATAACTGCGGAATACAATGAGTGTTGTCAATGAAATTTTTACCACATTACTCGAATCATTGCTTCATATTTCTGCCAATTTTTGTTGAATTTTATCGAACGGTTAAAAATAAATGAGTAGTCAAAGTTGATCTACAAAAAAACGCGTCAACCAAGCTGGGAAACTGCCTAATTTCCGTTTGCACCTTTTCGTACAAGCCAATAATTGTTCACGCTGCTTCTTATCTTTGCGATAGGTACAGAATGTTCAAATTTGTCCAACTTTTTGGTTATTTCATGCTTCAGAGTGTGTCATGTGTTCAACGTTTATCATCTCTGATGCGTTTTCGTAACATGCACCCTGCTGCTAAATTTAACTAATTGACAGCGCGCTACATTGACGCCAAGCGCTCTGTGTCGATCTTCTTTTATACCACGCTCTTCGATCGTTTCACGCGTATGTTGGAACGAAATCTTGTAGAAACATAAAGTGTACATTCCTCGATTGCTATCAATTATTGAATTGGAATATAAAAGAGATTATTAATACAAAATTGTTGATGCAAATAGCAAATGATCAGTTTTCCAGCTTGGTTGACGCATTTTTTTTATAGGTCAACTTCGATTACTCGTATCTTCTTAATCGTTCGATGAAATTCAACAAAGATCGGCAGTAATATGAAGCAATGATCCAAGTTAATGTGGTACAAATTTAATTGACAACACTCACTGCGTTCCATAGCTATTTAAGAAATTCACTGGGTCCTTTACCTTTGAGTCACGGTGTAGTAACTCTAACTAAATGCTAAGCATCGACTGCAATAGAATTCTAACCTCAGAAAAGTAAACACTACTATCTTCATTCTTCAAACTGACAAGCGCGAGGCTAGCATTCTGATAGCAGGCCGCTAAAGTGATCCAATGGTGATTCATAAGCAATACGCACTCCAAGTAGGCTATATATCATAGGTTACAATGTCACAGTCTAGGCTATCAACTCCCATAGAAAATCATTGAAGCGGAACCGCTCACAGACAAGGGATTGTCACAGCCTAGACACAATGGCTATATAATGTGCAAACATGGCTACTGCTGATGACAAACATGAGCCTGATTCCAGAAAGCCAACAGAACCCAGCCAAGCGTCCATGTGTTGCCATTGCCTCTGAAAATCTCAATTTTCTGTGGAGCGTGTACATTAGCAGCTCTATTACTGGCATAGGCGTCCTATATACAAATAGATCATTCTCATGATTCTTACTAATTTCAGACTAAAAGTTGTACTATTTCAACTTTCCTATCCATAGTCCAGTGTATAAATAGAGCTTGTCTCTACCTTAGCATTCTTCTATTCATCAACAGTGCTCCTATGTGACAGTGCATGACAGTAGCTTGAACTGCTAGAATGGTTAGGTGCGACTGTAAAGCGCCCTTGTGATGACCTAGTCATGTTAAAACTTGTTTGATATTGATTGATTGATTGAATGATTGTAGTTGATAGCAGACTATAACAGTCCTAGTGATATGCACGCAACAAAACTCCCAAAGTCACAAAGCGACAGAAAACTCTGAAAAAACACACATTTAAACTATTTACACACAGACTTATACACCAATCTCTACATTGCGATATAAAAATAGAATTGAATACATAATTGTGATGCAAGGCCGAGCGGATAACAGCAATTGATAAATTTAAACATAGCGTACCTCATTCCAGCAATAACTAGCTACATACCTTCTAAACTCCAGTATATATAATTATTATCAAATGAAATTGAGTAAATTGTTGAATATGTATGAATAAACAAACGCGTAGATCAACACGAAATGATAATTGAAGAAATCGTAATGCACAAATTGGACAGAAATCAAACTATAATGCGCAACTGATAACGGAGCCGACATACAACAGCGCAGCATACAAATATAACGGAGCAGACTACGCATTATGCCGTGATCTACAAGTCTAAACAACAAGTGATTAACGCCGATACGTGATATGCACATTCGAACAACACGAGTAACAACCACTAGCCAATCAGAATGGCGTTAGTACACTCGAAACAATCACCAGCCAATCAGAATCGAGCTAGTGCAATCGAAAGAACTTCCAGCCATTCAGAATCAAGCGAGTTCAATCGAAACAACATTCCCAACGAAGGGAATGTTAGGTAGTCTTGAAACAACAAACTCCAATGAGTCAAAGCGGATGATTTTAAAATATTTCGCGCAAAAACTTAAATTTCTACGTCAAGGCATCTAAATTGACTGAGCTTGAAATTACTAAAACAACTCAAGAGGAGATATGGAACTCTGAGGAACACATGAAAGATATTCATTGACTATAAGCCATAGAGGAGAGGAGCCAGCAGGCGCACTCATGGTAGCATAATAGTCACTTAAATCAGTGTAGCACTTTGTATACCACTGTAAGCACCTTTCCCCTATCAAAGAATCGCTAGCAATGTGACACGTTGATGGTGGATGGCATGAACACGTGTTGAGATCAAAAACTATGCCAATCAGTACGAGTGAATCATGATCTGATACTGATTGTGTGATGGTTCAAGCGCGCTGATTGGTCAAACTCTAGCTCGATCTGGATCTTGGTCTCAACAGGCGTTCATGCTATCCAAGATTAGACTCCCAAGCATCATGAGAACCTGCCATCAGCGTTACACAACGATCATATTGTCAACCACATACACACAGCCCAATCAAAGCAAACTCATCAAAAGAAAATATTACTTCATATTCAAGCAAAGAAGGTCAATACCATAACCACTCACTAATCCATTCATTGTCAACTGACTGTAATATTTAAATCATAAATATAAATTTGTAAAATTTTACTTCAACTTCACCTTCTCCACTGCACTCCACCCTAATGGATGATTATTTGGAGGACTGACAAAATTAAGCACCTTTGCCAAGGGTGCACGAAGTGACTCGAAATCTTTTCCTGCGGCCGGGGTTCGAAGCGACTCTCTCCCATACTCGCAATCCGAAGTCCGCGACTTAAACAACTCGGCCACAACGCTTCGCCAGAACACTTCTACATATTTGATTTGCATACATTGCCAAGGCACACAGCACATACGATAGCTTCATTCTTCCAAACTATTGAAAATTTAAATTGAGAGTATCAAATAAAAATCACAATATAACTCAGCCGCGCTAAACAAGTGAAAGCATGATCTTACTAAAAGGCCCCTTTAGTCCCCACACAAGTCACAATTAATGCTAAATCTCCGATCACATTGATAAGGCAATTTCAACAAGAAACAAGCGTCGTTCACGGTCTACAGTCCACACAGATTAGAGAGCAGCCTGAATGTCGCACGGCTAAGCAAAGCTCACTACATACTTGAGTGTCTGGGAGATTTAAACGAGTCAATGGTTTCATTAGCAAGATCTTATTTCAAGAATTTGTGAAGATGAACAGGCCACTGGCCGGCAAATTAAATTTGAACTGACTCTTTCTATTTGAGGGTCTTCAGTTTCCTCCAAACCCATGCTCAAATCTGCTCTCGCTAAGTATAACACGAAAACATTAGCGAAGTAGAATTCTATGTGCATATATGCTAAGGCAAGGATGATAGCCACTGGCTTGCTTGTCACGTCAAGGATGTACAGAAAGGATATTATTTGTCAGAGTTCTGGCAGCCTGGCTAGTAGTTAGTCAGTCATCAGGGACAATTAACCGTAGAACCCTGAGGCCTGGGCTCCAGGAGACGTGTCGGAGATACAGTGGGGCGGAGCCTCGCTCTAGGGGAGGAGCTTGGAGCCTAAGAGGGTGGAGCCTCGTGCGAGTCGACGCCCTTGTATTCACCCCTCAGCACTGAGTCCGCAACCTGCAGCGCACAGCACAGCCAGCAGTGTCACGTTTATGTTAGCACCATGTTAGGAATCAGGTTAGAGCCCTGTTCGGGTTATTGTCAGGTGCAACGGTCAGAATCATAGTTCGACTGAAGGTCAGGGTTAGGGTTCACCCTGCTATAGCCTATTCCTCACGATCACTCTGCCCCAGCTAAAGTTAGTTCAGTTTTTGTGTCAGGGAGCTCTAATGGCTGGTTGCTCGACCTCGAGTGCGAATTAACTTCGGTCTGAATTAGTGGTCCGAATTAACCAATGAGAGCATTCAATAGATTACTCTCATGGAGTCCCATTGGTTAAATTCGAAACAAAATCGCAATCAAAATTCGCACTCAAATCAAGGTCAAGCAACCAGCCATATGATTAGGATAAGAGTTAGCTGAGGGTTAGGTATAGGTTAAGGGCTAGGTTAGGTTAGACCTGCTGCAGCTCATCTCCGTCAGGCCCCTGCACAGTGACGCTGGTCGTCACAAGCTGCTCCTGCTTGGTCCTCACCAGTCTGCGCTGCACCACGGTCCCATCCTCTAGCGTCTCCTCACTATCCACAGTCTCCACACTC
Source organism: Chamaedrilus cognettii (assembly GCA_034695025.1). Classification (NCBI taxonomy): domain Eukaryota; kingdom Metazoa; phylum Annelida; class Clitellata; order Enchytraeida; family Enchytraeidae; genus Chamaedrilus; species Chamaedrilus cognettii. Next base: position 9,367 of record JAQIWG010005267.1, on the reverse strand, counting down.
ACCACCGGGTCCCCCGCCCGCTCCTCCACGCTCACAGATATCTCACCCCCCTCCACGCCTCGCTCCACCCCCCCCACCCCCTTGTGGAGAGCTAACTCACCCCCCTGCAAAGCTTCAGTAGAGCCAGGGGCGGCCTCGTTCATTGCACCCGGGACCTGGGGGCGACATGCGCGGTGTTAGTGGGGCAGGTTACTAGGTCATTGCAGTAGGTCAGGTTAGTAGGTCACGTTAGTAGGACATGTTAGTAGGCAGATTAATATGTTGTGATAGTCACGTTAATAGGTCATGTTATTTTTGGTGTTCATCGCTCTCCTTGACGCTAGTATTTGTTTCTTCAAATTCTGGTCATTTATTTAGATCGTCATTTATTTGCGCGAGTCATGATGTCTTGCTAACATTTTCTGGTGCATAAAAGCTGCTCAAATCAGAGAATCAAAAGAAGAAACAGAAGAAGACTCACCGAGTGTTCTTGGGTCAGCGCTGACCCCTCCAGCTGCGCGTGATCCGGGATGCCCTCTGACCCCTCAGGTTCGGTGACAGTCACACGTACCTTGCGACTCTTGACCACCCTCCTCTTGACCACCGTCCCGTCCCCCAGTATCTCCTCTGTTTCCTCCACCTCTGGGAGCGAATCCGCCTCCCCCCACCCCTCACCTCCCACCGTGGGGGCACCCCCCACCCCCTGAAGCTCCTCCCCCACGCCGTCAGGCCCCCCGTGGTGGCCGGCGTCATAATAATCATCCGAAACGGCCCCCTCAGAAATCTCCGGATGCTCGTGATCGCCACTGATGATGATTTCTGGAATGGCTTGCTCGCTTAAGTCTGGCGCATGCATGGCAGGCGTGGCATCCAGGCCATCTGACCTGATTTCTGCGGGCCGGTGAGCGAAGAGCTCTGATTGGTCGTCAATGGTGTTGGCTGTAGCCTCATGCGAGTGACTCGAGTCTAGGTGATCAGCTCTCAGCATGGCAGACATCTCCGGAACAATCTCAGCCTCACTGGGTCTCACCTCTATAATGGACTCTGGTTCCCAGCTGTCCAGACCAACGGCGTCGTAGCCAGGTTGCGTGTCATTGGTCGCTGGCTGGCCAATGGGACGAAGGCCCGAGTAAGACTGTGCCACTTGGGCCACAATGATTTCTTCTTCCTCTCCTTCCCCGGGGGGCAGATAGTGTGGTGTCACGTCTGACGTAGACTGCTCTCCTGTAGTGAGTATGGGCAAAGCTTGTGCATCAGACTGCGCAACTGTAGCCTGCGTAGGAGGGGCTTGAGTAGCAGATAGTTCTGTTGTAGGCAGAGCTTCAGCTTTGATTGATGGGTCGACAACAGGTACTGAGTTACTGGCGCCATCTGCTGGTGCAAATATTTCTTTGTTTTAAAGATCAGTTCAACAAGATGTCTATCAGATTAATGTAGTCTCTTTAAAATTGAATACAGCTCTACGGCCGTTGTATTAGAAAATATTTTGTCCATCAGCACGAATGGTCTCCAAGCATTATTGTCAGTCACAGTTGATCTAGTAGTCTTGCTAACTTTTGAAAAAGTTGTATATAATTCTGACTAAATTTCCTTCCGACTTCGGTTATTTCCACCTTGTAGTATTCAACGTTGCAAAGTGTGTACTTCACCTATCAGAAATCTCAATTTAAAATCGAATTCATTAAATATAACATTGAAACAAATGTCAGCGGACAGTTCGACATTCGACCAATGTGACGACTAGGTGCTATTCCTTAAGGATTCATCATTGCTACACGGCATGCATGCAACCCAAGAACTTATTTGATCTACTAAATAACTTCGGAACTAACGCTCTTAAACTGATCGTACACTGCGATTCATATATGAACGTCAATTCACACTCAGACTAATCATACGGCTCAAGATTTCAACGGCTCAAACCACGGCGCATGCATGCATTGCATGCTTAAGGGTCTCATTAAATCATGCATATTTGCATGCAATTTGGCATGCAATTTTGCAGGCAAAAGTGCATGCCAAATTGCATATAAAATTGCATGCAAAATATGCATCGTGGAAAGGAGGCCTAACCCATTGAACGTCAAGAATGATCGACAAAAGAACATTGTACTTTGGCACTCTGTACCTTTGTACTCCTGACTCTATAGTGATCATCACCCCGCCTGCCAGGGACTCTCGCTCGATTTTATCTTTGCGCACGATAACTTTGACTCAGTGGATTTAGAATATAAAACAGCCTACTTGCAATAACATTTGAATGAGATGATTCATCCCGTTAGACCCATAAATTAGTAGAGCGCTCTAATCATGCGTCCACTGCTCCATCATCTAGCTAATTGACTCTACTCGGAGTCAGTCACGCACTGTTTGACAACCAAAAATAATTTTCAAATTTTTTGTGTTTCGTCATAAGCGCTCATACTCCAATAGCATGACCACCTGAAGCTCGTATATGTCCATAGGAACGAACCAGCGACCAAATACTTGCATATTACACGTATTCAATTTGCACTTGCACTTATATATAACAAGCATTCAATTTGCATTTGCACTTGTATATAACAAGCATTCAATTTGCATTTGCACTTATATATAACAAGCATTCAATTTGCACTTGCACTTGTATATAACAAGCATTCGATTTGCATTTGCACTTATATATAACAAGCATTCAATTGCACTTGCACTTGTATATTACAAGTATTCAATTTGCACTTGCACTTGTATATAACATGCATTCGATTTGCATAGACGCCTATGCAAATTTGTATGAAATAGACTTTTGTGCAGCAGGGTATCGAATTCAAATATATTTGGTACGAGCAGTCCAAAGCTGCAATCAGAACTTCAAATTTGGGTTCAGTTTTTCTAAACTTCAATTTTTCAAAATTGATTTCAAAAGTTCATTTACGAAGTAACAGTGGGAAAAATTGAAAGTACAACTTTAGATTCGGCTCTTTGCATCTTATTCTAAAAATGAGCCATATAAAAAAAATTCAAGCAAATTAAATTATATTTTTTAAATGTCAACATATATTTGTAATTTTGCGCCACAGCATACAGATCAGGCTGGTGGTGGAGAATGGGTTAAAGTGTCCTCTGCATACGGACCAGCCCTGAGACGCATGTGCTACGGTGTGTGTGAAAACTGCGCAGTACCTCAGGGTCTCCTTCAACCATGCAAATTTTGCATGCAACCGTGTTAACGAACGACCGTTGTCGTGACAAAACAATTTTCTTATCTGGGTTTCATACACGGCTTCCATGAAACCCAGTTAAGGGCATTTTACCTTGTAATTTTCTTAGCATGGTCGCATGTAAAAATGCATGCAAAATTGCATGTAAAATTACATGCTAATGGATGTAGATTATGACGAGTGATCGTTAGGAACCTGAAGGCTGGTCGGCGGCGGCCCGACTCAGTCTCTTGGTCTTGTGCCACTGCTTGCCGTCCCAGACTTGCTCCAGCTCATATACAGCACCGGCGTCCACATCTACGCACCACATGGCACCACACTCTGCGCCACATGGCACCCCACACTGCGCCAATGCTACACCACACACTACACCATACGCACCACACACTGCGCAAGAATGCGTCAAACTAATAGATAGTGCCAGCTAGGAATTACGAGCATCAGTAATTAAAGCAACGTTTTGCAAAACTGAACTCTTCATGCTCCCTGAAGGATCTATGAAATTACTTGATGGGGAGCACAAATTTCAAATAAATATTAAAAACAACTGAAGTTTCAAATACAAAATTTCTTTAAATGCAAGCGTGTATTATAAAATCAAAAGAAATTATTAAGTAGTGGCTGTCTGCGATGGGACTTTGAGAATAGAATGGGTTTGTGAATATTCAAATGCTCAGCACTATTCCAGCATCAGAAGGAATTTCTACACAAGAACACAAGACAAGAACGCACCATGGAGAGCGGAGCGGTCTGTAGATGCATCTAAGTCCAACACCTGATACAGCCACGCAGCACGCAGATTTAACTGTTGCAGCTACAGTCAAACTAGCTTCAACATACACTGTAACAGCATCGCATGACGTACAGTCAAATCCAACTTCACACACCCAACATTGATTTAAGTAAGACTATTCATGAAATTTTTTTATGATTTTATTAATTTTGTTCCCAAGTCGGAGTTTAAAATGCTCCAATCCGTTCGCCAAATGATGTCATCATTTGGTGCAGTGAGCCTGGCAGTGCGGAGTTTAAGGCCTAGTTGTTCAATAGGGAGTTATTTGAATGATCCAAGATTATTGGAATAACTTCAATATTGGCGAGTTATTTGAATATCTCCGATCTAATTTGAACCATCTGATTGGGTAGTGACGTCACTTTTGTTCTACGATATTTAAAACCAAATAACTCTCGATTGAGCAACTGGGCCTAAATAACAAACGATAGGATATTCTTAAGATTTGCTATTAGAACTTCTTCGGACCAAGATTTCAACAATATGCTATCGTAAATGAGATCCTTGCTTTTTCTTTCTTTGAGGATGTGCAAATAGAGCGCAGTGTCAGAGGGTGGAGAGAGGGATGCCTCACCGGCAGAGAGTCGTTGGGGTTGAGGGGCGAGTCTATCGGCTTCAACTCCTGCTCATGCTCTGCACAGTGACCAATCAAATACTCCGTTACAGCAACGAACTCGGGCAGCAGACCAATCAAATCATTAGTTACATATTCAACGTTGTCTTACGATCATAAAACACCCAAAATTCAAAACGTTGTATACACAGCGTTACGTCCAGTTCTAAGCTAACAGCCAATCAGAAGCCTCCATGCACACCAAGAGAGGTTTAACCGATCACAGCTTCCTTTGATAATTTCCTTTCACCTCGTTCTAACTTGTCCAAATGTGACCTTTAACAAGACATTATCAATTTTCTAAAAAGAAATATAATCTACAGAATATCCAGGGGCTATGATGCAAGTGAAGGTCAGAAGAAAGAAAAACTGGATTGGACATGTAATGGGAGGAGAGGGATTGTTGAGAGAGGCATTGGAGGGAAGAATGGAGGGTAAGAGAGGACCGGGAAGACTGCGTATCGGGATGATAGATGACCTGCTTGAGAAGTAATCATATGCAGAGGTGAAGACAAGGGCCCAAGATCGGCTAGGGTGGAAGGTTTGGACACCAAACACCCGCCATGTGGCAAAACACCGACGAAGAGAGAAAAACAAAATATATTGTACCATAATAGGCCACGCCCACCCTATATATACGACCAAGCCCCTTCCACCAAGCCCACAAAGCCCCGCCCACCTGGTACATGCGCATTGAGCTGCCCTGCAGAGCTCTGCTGCTCCAGACTCTGAGCCATCAGATCCTCGCGTCCTATTCGCCTCAGCGCGCTCTCGAGTTGGTCACTAGACGCGCGAACACCGGCCTTCTCCACCCAGAGGTGCAACATGATCAACGCCTGAAACATGGCACACACACGCCAACCTATATTCTTCACATATGTTCTTCACCTACAATCTTGATGTGAATGATCTTGACCTATCCAACCAAATGTGATCTATTCTAATGTCAATTTTCGATGTCAATATCAAGTTTGACATTGCAATACTCTTAATCTAAATTAGTAACATATGATCTATATTCCTGATCTATATCCTTGACATAATTATGCGCTTGATCTGGTTTTTTGTGAAATGCAAATCAAATATGCAACGAATGAGACCCTGGGGCCTGGATCTCAAATATCTTTGGCAAATTTTGATCTTAAGAAGTTTTAAACAAGTCTCAGCAAAATCTGATCATTTGTTATTTGAAGCTCTGCACCACCACACGCGCTAAACCCAATGATGACGTCATGGCTGTTAGGGAATAGAAATTTTATTTAAACTTTTGAACTATTATTGAACTATAATTTAAACTTGAACTTGGCCTAAATTTAAGCTATAAGTTGGGGAAGCTTTGATGAACATTTGTCATTTAAGGGACCGTGTGTAGTAACAAAGACTAAATAACAGTTCAGTTCTGTGTAAGAGAGCCGCCACAGAAAACTATCCTTAGTCCCCTTAATGCCCCGCCCACCTGTTCCTCCGTGTCGCCAAACTCTGACTGGATCTTGACAACCTCCCTCTGGTTGACCCCCAACAGGGCTGCGAGGGGCACCCAGTCCCCGTGGAGGGCGCGGGCCAGAGGCGCCAGTCTCAGCACGCCCCCGGGGCCCGCGGGGGGCGCCGGGGGGCCGCCGGTGCCACCGGGGGGGCCCCTGTCGGTAGCCGACGCTGGACAGAGAAATACAGCACTAATATTATGCGCTAGTCAGCAGTTAAGGCCCTGCATCTTAGGTCTAAAAATAATTCTAAATCTTAGCTCTACACATAACCTCAATTTTTATCCTTAGCTCTAAACTCAACCCTAAATCACAGCTCTAGATATAACCCTAAATCTTAGTTCTAAACTAACCCTAAATCAGGACTATAAAATTAACAGTACATCCCAGCTCTACACTTAACCCTACATTCTAACTCTAACCTAACCAGGGCTACCTCCAGGCTCTAAACCCAACAAGACACCAAAGCTCCAGACTCAATCCTATATGTTAGCTCAAACTTAACCCTACATCACAGCTCTGCACCTAACCCTAACAAATTCAAATCCTCGTGTCTCTCGCCCCCTACCCCCCCTACCCCCCCTACCCCCCCTACCCGCAGCGCTGTGCACGGCCGCGCTGAAGCGCTGCTGTTGCAGCTCCGGCTCCGTGTCAGGCGACAGCAGCGCCTCGCCCCCATAGGCCGGCAGGGCTAGCGGCAGCACGCACACCGACCAATCACGCGCCGTCTCGCCTCCCATTGGCTGCTTGCTGAGCGTGAGTGCGCCGCCAGTTGACTGCTGCGCGTTGCAGCGGACGACGACGGAAAGGCGATTGACCCGGAATGAGCGAAAGAGTATGGAGGGCTGGAGGGAGGGAGTGACCGCCAGGGAGAACCCCCCCTGGAGGGCCAGGTAGTAGGGCTTGCCCTCCAACATCTGCACATAGAGGATACAAGGATAGAAACACAAGGAGAAGCAGCAGGACAAACAGACACAAGGAAACCCCCCCTGGAGCGCCAGGTAGTAGGGCCTGCTCTCCAACATCTGCACATAGAGGATACAAGGATAGAAACACAGAGACAAGCAGCAGGACAAACAGAGACACACAGTGTCAAGAGAACCATATGTAGTAGGGCTCTTCAACATCTAGTAAGAAAAGGGAAAGGACACAGGCAGGAGCTGTAGAGAGCAAAACAAAGCAACGAGCGACCAAACTGAGAGTAAATTATTACCTATTATCTCTTCAGACTCCAGAGAAATCAAAATGCTAGCATGCACTGTCAAAAATGCCGGTTAAATTAAGACGAAAAGCCAAACATACACCAAAGCAGACAGACACTGTGCTCTGTCAACCAGACAGACAGACAAACACACACACACCCAGACATACCTCGACGAGTTCCTCGCTGCGCCCCAGCTCACTAAATCCTTCCTGCCCCTCCAATGTCCCGCTCACTTCCTCATCAGTGAGGGCAAGCACTCTGAGCTGAGCCTCGCTGGCCGTGTGGCGCTTGATGAACACGTGGACGCGCGCCATGAAGGGAGGGATGACTGCCTCGCGGTACAGCTCTGTGGCCGTGGGGACCGGGGCCAGCGAGGGGATGGGCAGGAAGTCTATCAGCCAGAACCTGCGATATACAGCGTGTCAGGGGAGTTAGGGATCTAGGGGACTACTAGTGAACAGTAGCGGCAGCGAAGCACAAACATGACAGCTGTACTTTCAACGACACAGCAGCACACAAAGGCCATTTTAGTGCGAGACAACATATTAAGGGTGGATTCTATAGACGTACCTTCACACCCGGCAAAGCAAAGTTCTTGCTAAGAAACTAAATTTAACGGCAGCCCTTCACTGCCATTCGAAAAAACTCATAATTATATTTATCAGTAAAAAAAATACAAATTTCCACAAGAAATTAGGTTAATTTGAATTCAGGTTAAATAGAAAGTTATTTTGCTCGAAATCTATGTTATCTTAATTTAATGACATCATATATCAATTCAAATAGACTAAACAAAGAGTTATTTTGAATGGCAGTTAAGAGCTGCGGTGAAATTGTCTCCTAGGCTTAGGTAAAGGTAAAGGTGGGAACAAAGGAACGACTATAGAATCCACTCTAAATATATATAAATTGCTCACTCGCTCAATACCACATGCAAGTAATCTTACAGGGTGGCTATAGTATACATAGAGCCAACATCATATACAATTACTAATAGCGCAGACGTCATAGAGCTATAAATGGCGCTCACATAATAGAGCTATAAATAGCGCTGACGTCACGGAACTATTTATAGTGCCGATCTGGCGGACAGGGAGGTATCAGACCTGGCGGACACGGTGGTAGCGAAGGAGAGCGATTGGTTGACAACATTGAGGGTCGCTGACCCCGTGATGTCCTCCCACACTGGGGGGGCCGCCCCCCCTGTTGGCCAGAGTTTATAAATACATGAAAAGAAAAGGAAGACACAAAGGGAAGGAAGAAGTAGTAGAAAAAAATTAACCTTTTTATATTAAAAATGATAAAATTAATGTGATGAATAGGCATGATATATGTGATGAATAGGCATGATATATGTGATGAATAGGCATGATATATGTGATGAATAGGTCTGACTTGAAACTTGGTAGTAGGCACACAATACGCAGCAACCAACGCTGGAAACTTTTCAAAATATTGCAAAATTTTCTTTTAAATTTGCAAAATATCACGCACTGACAGAGATAGACAGTCAACAAGATAGCCACACAGACAGCCAGGCAGACAGCCACACAGACAGCCGGGCAGACCTGTAATGCTGTAGAGCAGCTTGAGTGAGGAAGCGACAGCCTTGCTGGCAGGGTTTGGCAGGGTCGCGCCCTTGGGCAGGGGTATCGTCACGGTGACCGGCTCATGAAAGCGTCGTCTGCGGGGCTCCAGGGTCGCGACGGGGGAGAGGGGCACGATCCGGCCCAGCATGCGCTGCAGGGTCTCGTTATGCACCGCTACGACCTGCGCGAGTATAGACACTCCACATCTGATATCTCGTGTATCGAGGGCTGACTGCAACAACGCACCATATCGATCTTTTGGAGATATGGACTTGTACAGATCAGAATTTTCTCAGAATGAGATCGATCGAGCTACAACGCACTGTCCGAAAAGGTCAAAAAATACCAAAATAAAAGCATGTCTGCATCAGCAAACGAGATTTCGTTGACAGCAACAATGCACCATTTACGATAGTGTATGTAAACTTGCTGAAGAGTCAACTATTAAAGCTACAAATGCTAAAAGCATTACAAAGCAGCATCTCATTATTATAACGGAGGTTGGTGC
>JAQIWG010005266.1:0-14763 GCA_034695025.1 Chamaedrilus cognettii | reverse complement strand
ATTTTCAATCATTTTGTCGGCGGGGGCTATCATTCATTACATTTAACAAAAAATTATTTTTTTCGTATTATTTAACTCGCGGGCATTTTTAGGGGGGCGCTGCCTCCTATTTATTTTTTAGGGGGGACATTTCCCCCCCGCCAAAGCCCCATTACCGCGCCGCCACTGATTGCACAAATCTATTTAATACTGCCAGGTATGTCAGCGCTGCTGGGGCATTGTGGCGTGAAAGTTTAAGTTTCAACTCCCAACCGCGATTTCAAGATCCGAACCTTTTCAAAGTTTCAAGCTTAGTTTAGACTTTAGATAAACCGTGTTGCAGATCGCGGGTCGATCCTGGGGCCTGTTTCTCAGAGTTTCCCTAACTTTAAGCCGAAACTTAATCCTTAATCAGATTTTAAGTAAATTAAATCTAACTGCCGACCGCAATGACGTCATCGTTGAGTTTAGAGCGTGTGGCGATGCGTAGTTTAAAATAGCAAACACTTCAATTTGCCTAAGATTTTCTAAGAACTTCTTAAGACTAAAATTTGCCTAAGATATTTTGAGAAACAGGCCCCTAGCACCTACCGACATCTACTGAATGTGGTTTTATGAAGTACTCTAGTGCTTCGATAGAGCTTCAGTAATCTTAAGCCATTATCTTTGCGCAGCTTATCGCATTATGTCGCGGTGAGAAACAGACCTGGGGCCTGTTTCTCAGAGTTTCCGTAACTTTAAGCCTTAACTTAATCCTAAAAAAGATTTGAAAAAAAATTAATCCAACCGCCAACCGTCGTAACGTCACACCAATTCACGTCAAACCGTGAATTGGTTTATTCCGAGTGGCGCCGTGGCGGTACAGAGTTTAAAATAACTAAGGCTAAATATATTTGCTCAAGATTTTCTTAAGAACTTCTTAAGGCTAAAATTTGCGTAAGATATTTTTAGAAACAGGCCCCTGATCCATACGATTAGGCATACGTGTACTTCTGACATACAATAATGAACGCAATCCCCAGATATCTGGGAAGAATTTTTTTATAAACTGGCGCATTTTATAACGGGAGCTTGCGATATTTTTTATCACAAAATGCAACCTTGGGACATTCTTCCCGAGATATTCAGAATTTAGGGATATTTCTTTATGGTTCAAATTTTTAATGGTTACCATTTAACTAATGCAGAGGTCTCCCGCGACACCTGCTGCAGCCTATGCGAGACACGCGCTACTTAGATTATTATTGCTTTGTCTATTGTGAAAAACATCAATGAACTTGAGAAGCAGCGGTGGCGGTTCCAGGAGGGGGCATGAGGGGCTAAACTTTGATTTATTGGTGCATAGACCGTTAACAATTAGGCTCTGCTATTGATGTTTGTTGAGCAGCGAATGAATGCTGTTGATGATTAGTGTGCATGTTGATTGCCGCCGATCAGTGTAATGTCAGAGATAATCAAAGATTTATTGTCATTTGTTACTATTGTCCTGTCTGTTGCCTCTGATATTTTACTAAATAATTACATCCTCCCTGTATCTGTATGAGTCTCAGTGATGATGGTGAGTCTGATAGCTTGTATTGCACCAATTAACTGTTTTCATTGAGTTACTTGAGAAACTACAAATTGAATATTGCTAGTGAATGTGTTTGTAGATGCATGTACATGTATCAAAGCAATATCTGAATAGCTTTATTGATATAAAACATTTTTGACAAATAGCTTGCTAGACATGAAATGCATAAACAAAAATGCACGCATTCATTAGCATACTTGCTTGAAACAATAATCAAGCATTTAAGTCAAAGCAACCTTTTAAAATATAAATCAAAAATAGAGTTGAGGAGTATTACAATAACTGAACATGCATGAAATGTTCAACAGAACATATTATATGTGACGTGGCGAATGTGCTCGGCACTCAGTGCATCGGACAGATTGAAGTAAGTATTTGCATGAAAACGGGCGAACGTAAAACAGCCTGTACGACAAAGCCTACATATTGTGTATGATAACTGATCAAGGAACTATTGTATAGCTGAGGTAGTGAGGGTCTTTGAGCGCTGCTGTATCTTTAGGGTTAGGGTTAGGTTACAATCCTAACCCTAACCCCAATGTATAGCCAAGATAGTGATGGTCTTTGAGCGCTGCTGTGTAAACATACACAATGTTTTGAACACATATAAAATGTGGGCCATGAAAGAATCAAATCTAGCGCACTAATCATTCATGTACTACATGCGTCTAACAGCACATGCATCACACTGTGCACATGCATCACTGTGCACATGCATCACACTGTGCACTCAGCAATACTTTGATCTAACTGTTGACATTATGTCAATTAAATAGCATTGTAGGCCAATTAAGGTAATAGCACACGTATGATGAAATACGAACGTGTGAGCAATGTTTCTTTTTGATCCACAGTGTATCTACATATTTAGACAACATATTTATATATGTGCGGGATACTATAATACATAATCTAAGACAATACGTGTCGTATCCAACATGGAACTTTTTCACACGATAAACAATCAACCGGGACACAAGCGGATCAGTTCGCACACAGTTCTATTTTAGAGTTTATGATCAAATCAATCCTAGACCTAACCCCAGCTCTATAATTAGCAAATTCTAACAATAGACAGATTCACCGACTATTGTGAGCTGAACCTGCAAGACAACTGGGATACGCCTGCAATCAAACTTGTAGTCTCTAATATATCCACAGGCGCAGTACACAAAATGTAAATATTACTATGCGACGTGGCAGTATGTACATTATACACAACAGAAGGATGGTTCAATTAGGTTAAACATAATTATAGAATGTAATGTGGCAGTGAGTAGATTCATCACTCGGGAGTATTCCTGAGAACTAGCAATGTGCCAGTATGCAGATTTGCTGCGCATGTGTCTTGATGAATGAAGCGATAGTCATGTGGCAGTTCGTAGATTCGTCGTTCATGCGTACTGCTGCGTGAAGCTGATGTGAAAGTCCTTGAAGCGACTGAGGAACTGTCGCAGCTCCTCCACAGGGGGCAGGATCGTCATCCTATCACAACACCCTCATCTGCATACTCATCTGTATACTGAACGATCGACATCCTACCACAACACCCTCATCTGCATACTCATCTGCATACCCATCTGCATAATCAATCTCTTCATAATCATGCTGTTCATCCACAACAGCAGCTCTGGTGATTGATTCGCTTGTGACAGTACCCCAGTCTGAAGTGGAAGCAAAGCCGTGCTAAATAAGCACACAACGGCTGGGTTTTTCCATCCAGTTTTAAATTTTAATCCGAGATTTATTCTGCAAAAGCCAATCACATGGCGCAAAATTAACCATAGATCAAGCTTTCAGCACCCTCATTGGGTGTGATGACGTCATGACCTCAGATTAAATTTTAACACTCGATGAAAAAACTCAGTATACGTATCAGTGCTAAGTATGCAGTGCTAAGTATGCAGTGCTAAGTATGCAGTGCTAAGTATGCAGTGCTAAGTATGCATCCTACTAACCACATTTTTGTCAGCTATTTTGTTCACGTCAATGTTTTCACACAGGTTTAGATGTTAGCGCACTTCCTGAAGCCAACCGAATAAATAGTTATCTGGCATGGAATTATCATCTAGCGACACTTGTGTGTTTAACTGACTTGCTGAAGGGCCTATAACGCCATGATTTCATAGGCGCCCAGATTTGAACCCAGATCTCTGGAACTCGGACGCCTTTACCAGTACACCACAGCGCCTCGCAGCACTTCGTCAGCACTCCTAGTGCTAAAAGTGTCCACACACAGCCACTATAAGCAAGGGGCAGCGAGCAGTGGCACCTGAAGTGGTAGGTGCCCTCGCGCTGCCCGAACCCACTGCCGGGCACGACACAAATCCCTGTCTGCTCCAACAGGGCAGCGCAGTAGAAGAAGTCTGGACTCACACCCGTGTCCTGCACACACACACATACATAGACACACACACACACACACACACACACACGCAAACACACACACACACCTGAACGTTCAGATTCACCTGCACACACACACACACGCACAACAAAGTGTTATCGAGCGCAGTCTCTACAACATACTCTCCACTGAAAACGATTTCTGCCTGTAAAACGCACTCTGATCCATATACCCTGGCTGCAAGGCGCGCTGTGATTGGTCCATACCTTAGCTGCCTGTAAGGCGCGCTGTGATAGATCGACGCGAGGGAAGGCGTACATGGCGCCCTTGACCTCGTTGCAGTGCACGCCGGGAATTGAGTTCAGCGTCTCAGTCGTCATTCGCGCCTTGAGGGCCAATTCTCCTAGGACCCCCTGTCTCTCCTGTACACACACAGCCTTAAGGGCTAATTCTCCCAGGACCCCTGTCTCTCCTACACAAACACATTCAAATTAGCCTGCACAAACCTCTTCAATAAACAGTGTTAATATATTTATATAATATTTTTATTTTTAAAAGCATGTTAAGAATCAAATCAAATTGTAGAACGACTTCAAAAATATGCATCAGCTCAACCAATACAATAATTATGCAGATTACATATTGGTTGGATTTAATTTAGCAAAATAAGATAGATGTAAAAGGGTAGAACTTTATATATAAAGTAAGTTAAATATGGAAATTTGAGTTTTATTCCCGCACTGCATAAATCCAATAAAACTCTAGCCATTGTTTCTCTTCTAATGCTCCACAATGTTCTCGTGGACATCAAAGATAGTTCTCAGTTCATCATATGCTCTGAGTTGATGACAATTACAAACCTTCTCAAAGAGTTTGTATGACGGTTCTCCCGGTTTGGGCGGGTTGACGACCGCTCCCATCGCGGCCTGCAGCACACCAACATTCTGACATCTCACCACTGCAGACTGACGCGACTATAAGCATTATACTCGCAGTCACGAGCGGACAAGCCAACACGTAAATGTATCCTAGTTATTTAATACCTAGCGATTGACTAACTGTTGACGAGTGAATTATTAGAAAGTTATAAAAGCATTGATGTGGAGCAGCAGAGCAGAGTTGAGACCTGGCCGGACACAGCGGGACAGAGTTTGGCCGAGATAGACTTGATGAGCATCTGCTTGACCTCTGGGTCAAGGTTGATGACCTCACAGTAACCCCCCCTGTACCCACACCTACACAAAAATTGGCATAGCGACTCAATTTTTAGACCGCATTGGAATTAATTGCAGAATGAAAAAGGATTGAATGAATATTTGCATGTAGCCTTTCTTAACTACCGGGGTACCTAACTGCTTTCATGTAACATTTCCTATACAATAATCCAGACAATAATTCAGGCCTAATAGCTACAACGAGCTCAATACAATATTAAAGACAAGAAGGAACCCATTTATACCTACTTTATACACTCAATCCTTGGACACGTATTTCACGATAAGCCAGTATTCGCTAAGCATTCACCCATGTATCCCTTGAAGGTAGAGAGGATCAAGATACGTACTCGCCCATGTATCCCTTGGAGGTGGAGAGGAAGGAAGCTAGCTCCATGTCGCGGTACTCCGCTCCCATCTCCTTCATCACCTTCTTGAACGAATGAAACTGCGCGTCCTTCGCGTACACGTTGTGCTGATACACCTGCAGCGGCGCCGACCAATAGAAACTCCTCTTTCTGGGTCAAATCTGTTTCTAGGTCTGTTTTAGTCACGCAGTGGATGAAAATGTTGCTATTAACTCAAGCAATAAGCGCTCGACAATATTCGAATAAGACTGACGCAACAAACAGAGAAATGGGTACTAATTAATTGCTATGCAGACAGGTGCAGACCTCGTCAGCAAGGATGAAGAGGTGCTCCTGCTTTGCAAACTTGATGACATCCTCTATGTTCTGTCTCGACAGGACCTGCCCTATACCATAGATACACAAACAATAGATATGTGTACCTCACATACGTGACCCATAGATAGGTAAACCATTGATATGGAACCATAGTTATATGAACCATAGAATCATTACATAGGTTGCAATATGACTCACCGGTGGGGTTGCCGGGGTTTATGATGACAAGGCCGCGCGGCACACACTGGTCACGTACTGCGTCTAGGGAGCGCCTCATCTCATCTATGTCCAGCCCCCAATCCTGCCCCTCATCCAGGTAGTAAGGCACCTGCGAACACGCTCTGCGCCATGAGTCTGCACCACTTGCACACACTGCTCACTGTATTACTCCACTAGGTGTCACACGCCCTGCGATATAAGAGATACTCTCAGTAGTGATATGCACCAGACTCGTATCATTACTCAGCAGAATTGTTATTGGATAAGACGCACGAGATACAGGATGTCGATATTAAGGCTCCCTGTGTGATACCAGCATTGACATAAATGATACTCCGAGCAGTCATATCTCCATGTCCCTAACGGCAGCAGTAGGCAATAAAAATGATTACTGTATGTTAATATCACACGCAGTTTTAGTACAATACTGTGTCAGCGCTGTATGAGCACTGCTGTGCTAGCAGTGTGTATGGTATATACACTATATACACTATACACTAAGGCTGAGAGGACTCACAGCAAAGGCGTTGTACTCTGCGATGGTGGCCGTGTAGAGGGGGTACTGGGGGATGGGGATCATGATGCCTGCTTGGGGAGAGTCTCTTCCCGTCATCATCAGCTTGAGGATTGACTGCAACATCATCAGCTTGAGGATTGACTACAACATCATCAGCTTGAGGACTGACTACAACATCATCAGCTTGAGGATTGACTACAACATCATCAGCTTGAGGATTGACTGCAACATCATCAGCTTGAGGATTGACTACAACATCATCAGCTTGAGGATTGACTACAACATCATCAGCCTGAGGATTGACTACAACATCATCACCTGCTGATTACATCATCATGTTGCCTACAACATTCTAGTGACTACATTAGACTTGCACATGGCCATCAGTTGATCAGACCTTGATTCCGTCGCTGGCTCCGGTGGAGAGGAAGACATCGTCAGGGTTGCACGGAATGCCTCCGTCCCTCTCTGAGATGTATGCCGCGATGTCCCGCCGCACCACCTCCACCCCCACACTGTCTGAGTACGACCCTGCACCCCCCCCACACACACAATGGACTCACCCACAACCCTGCACCCCCACACACACTATGGACTCACCCACAACCCTGCACCTCCACAAACATAATGGACTCACCACCCACAACCCTGCACCCCCGCAAACATAATGGACTCACCACCCACAACCCTGCACCCCCACACTCACAATGGACTGACCCACAATGTCCAACTGGTTACTTCTCAGACCAATGCTAATAAACCTGCAATAATTGTTGAAGCAGCTGACCATAGGAGAGTGCCAGGAACTTTGTTAGGAGGAAAGTTTTCTGGCATCAAATTGCTTTTCACACTCATATTCTAGAGGCCGTATATTTGAAGTAGCGCTTCCTTCAACATTCTGACAAGAAAAGAGGTTTGCGATGACGACTACAGGCACTGAAACGACTTAAAACTGGTCAAACTGGTTATAACAACATTAGTGATAGTGTTAGCGCTGGAGCGACGCGCAGTGTTACCAATGCTGCGTCCCTTGCAGCTGTCGAGGATGCGAGAGGCGCGCTGCTTGGCGTCAGCGTTGAAGCGTGGACTGTCCAACAAATCTGGGTATGTACACAGCGCCACCACCTACACACACGCATGCACAAAATTACACTTGCATGCAGGAACTCAAGAACACTAATACACAAATACACTAACAAACAAATAGACTAACACACAAATAGACATGAACACAAATAAACATGAACTACCTACAGATATCATACATAACGTCATGCATGTAATGAACACAATTTTTCCCGGCAACACACGACTCGGCGGTTGCCAAGACGTTGCCTGACAACAAAGTTGCCAGGCCGTCGTAAATAGCTGGAAGAAGGTACCACTGTAATACAAGCTGCTCAACAAGTTCCAATAGGAGTGGAGTGATTAGGATGAGCTGCTGGCTGACCTGACGCAGGAAGGTGATGGGCCTTTGTCCACACGCGTGACAGTCGCCTATGTTTGCTCGTATCACGTTCTTGAACGGCTTCTGCACCCCCTGCACGGACACCCAGCCAGACACTCACACAGGCTGGTAGACAGACGTTCACACAGACATATTAGTCACTTATTATTCACGCAGTCATCCAGTCGCACAGATGTAACCTTTCCTTTACCCTACAGCACCTTGTTTGTTAGGAGTTGAACATACTATTAACAATCTAATTCCATCAATAACTTAATTAATTCTATATAAAAAAGACAGTAAGAAAATAGTTTCCGCAAGGATTGAGCATTTTGATAACTGCGCTGTCAAGTAATTAATAATTTAGTTTGAGTATTTTTCATAAATCACGTGTGTGGGCCTAGGCTACTGTTCGCCCCTCTGGTATTAGTAAGCGGTAGCTCATATCCTTTAGTACACTGTTTCTATATTGGCCTAACTGTGCAATTGTTCCATTTGATCATATTAGGTACTGTTACTGGTCTGTTTATATTTGCCTCAATAAGGGCTTCAATCATTACATGTAGCCATTGCACCTTCATGACATCGTATGATTGCCTCTATTACTTCACTACACTCTACATCTCATTTGCCTGTAACTGACTGGCGCAAAGCAAAGTCCTGATCAAGTCGAGCAGCATACATGACATTGTACTCGCCTGCACGAGCACTATAGATTGTACTCGCCTGCTCGAGCAGCATACATTGTACTCGCCTGCTCGAGCACTATACATTGTACTCGCCTGCTCGAGTTCGCGCTCGATCTCTGCTGCGCGCGCCACGATGGGTCCCCTCACCGCGTACTCCATCGCCTTAACGTGCGGGTTGAGGGTCTCGAGGCTCAGCACCCTGCCCCTGCCCCCCGCCCGCTCAGCCGCAGGCGTGCTCTGGGCGGGAGGGCTGAGGGAGGTCATGAGGTCAGGGGTGAGGGAGGTCATTAGGCGAGAGGTCAAGGCGAAGGGTTGTCGCCAGACTAGCAGGCGTGAGGATAAGCAACGACCTGTGGACACATGCAAGCACACATGCAGGCGCACATACAGGCACATATACCGGCCCGCATACAGGTATAGCGTCATAGATTGTTCTGTGTTTGCCTCTGTCACATTCTAAAAATTCTACTTTATTTGATGTAAACGTATGTCTTGCCTCTTCTGCACGTTGTCGACCGTGCGACGACACCCGTGCAGACGACTGTACAACTTACAAGTTCAACGCTCAGCCTGTCCGCCCGTGAGGCAGCTAGCTATCGGTCGCGCTCGATAAATGTGCACCGTGCAAACTGAATTAGTGGGACCGAGACGTAGGCCTACCAGGAACTGATAGACCACCTATCATGGAGATAGATATTTGAATGAAATGAACTGACGAGCAGCGGATGGTCTTCACTCTTTCATTACAATCTTTTGATCGAAAACTAAAAGTCGAAACATTAATTGCATTAAAATGGACGCTATAGAGTTAACGCTGGTCAACAGAGGACCATGTCGCATGTGAAGGCGTTGCATGTACATGTAGGCTACATTCTATACCTGGTGCCTGCAGGGTTTTCTTTTAATTATAAAATTTCTTCCAAATTCTCAAACTCCATATTAATGGAATCATTTAGGAAGACCTGTTATCGCTCGCAATCAAGCGCACAGATTTAAGATCCCAAAGTCCGATAGGCCTACGCTGTAGCATGCTACGGACTCCTATAATAGTTGGGCTACAGCTGTAATAACGAGCGTAGACTAACATCGTATCATAGTTCGAGTCAGTCAGGCATTCGGCGCTTAGGCCTACACCGCGGCTGTTTACTGCAGTTGTCAACTACACAAAAAGCCATAATAGCGAGATCTTTTATATGCATGTAGGCTGCAGCTGGTTCTGATGTGCATGTATGTTGGGCGCAAGTGCAATCTGGTCCTAGATCTTTGTTGACGAGAAATTAAATCATTATTAGACTGAGAGCAGCATCGGTTTACATCGAACAGGCCGATCTATAAATAGACAGCACTGCAATGTTTATTTGTTTAATTAAACATTTTAAAGCCGAGTACTTGGCTATTCGCAGAATGATTTATGAGTGAAAGTCGCTTGTCGTCTGTTACGGACGTTGATACGATAGATGTGCGTGGACACGAGATAGGACAGAGAAGGCAAACACACCAAAACTAAAGTCTTGTAACGTGCACCAAAGGGCAGTATAATATGGAATCAGGAGACTTGAAGCATGCTTCACATTATGTGGCCATCTTCATGATTATATTCGCTATAATGTGCTTCGCTCTCAGATGTAAAAGAGTCCTACGTGTAGTCAGTGTTGGGTACACACTTCAACTGCGATATTTACCTGAGCACACGCATTAATTACACGACTCTAATCTCAGATGTTTTGATCGACAAACTTTACCTCTGCTTTATACCCTAATTACACTCATAAAGGATGTTTGCGTTAAGCCTACTCTGAGTACTCTCTGGCATTTTATAGGCCTCTAAGTTTGCAAACCTGTAAGGTTCAGGCCTAGATCTGTGTTTTAATCCTGAAAATTGTAGAGCATTGTTGCAGACCTGTAACCATGCAGTTAACTCTACCAGCTTCCTATAGAAGTGCAATATTTCAGAAATTTTCTAATTCCACTTTAACGAGGAACTGAATTTCAATGCATGTAAGAGTGCACCAGACGCAGGCCTACAGGGCTATATAGCTACATGTACCTCCTTCACTTCACGCCCCTCCTACTGTCAGTGCTTAGAACGAGTCTACAGACACAGACCCATATTATATAGACCTAGGGCCTACTTTCTGGCACCCCACGCTCTCCCACACACACCTACTCCTTGCTACTATCAACGCCAACAATCCATCTGAAGTCGCCCAACACAACTTGTACACTGTACACTGTACACTGTACACTGTACGATATGTCACAGACGTAAACATAAAACTGTATTAAATGATAATAATCGCAGATTAACAGCAGAATACTACTGCTATATACTTGCCTATTGATAATTTGCCATTATACGGGCAATCATGTAGCCGTGCAGATCTGGCTAGTGACAGATCTGTGCGACTACCACGGGGAATAAATTTCTCCTTCTGCTCCTATTGCTTCATGACATTGTCATTTCATCTCGATGCTTATAATGTTCTGCTGTTGTTGAAGCAATAAAAATGGAAAAAAATAGGATAAACGTTAGACAAAATGTTACACTCTACATGTTCCACGCTACTGTTACATGCTGCATTACGCCACATCATGGCCCACATGATACATGCTGCATGCTACACGCGGTAACACGCGACATGTTAATAATGCCAATAACATAGGCTACTACGAGTGTTTTTCTTACAAGTCACATGCAACTACATACCACAAGTTACATGCCACAATTGCTACATGCCACACATTCACAGTATTCTGTTCAGGTCACGTGGTACTCACTGTATAGACGCGCAGCTGCCATGCTGAGACAGAGCTCTGTGGCCTGGAGACACTATAGACTAGAGCCGGTCACACGAGCGACCAGCCTGTAGTGCTAGCAGTGCTGAGTTCTGCCGCACGTTTGCAGTCAAGTAACAGACCAACATAGCGCAGCGCCGAGCGAGCGCCTTCGGTCGTTAAAACTGACGGCGGCGGCCATGTTGTTAGACATTAAATAGCTGCAACAGCGTAATAAAGCTCCACAATGGCCTGCACCGACGAGAATTTGTGTAAAGTCGCTCTAACGGTGACATATAATGTGTTATATCACCTGGCTTTATTGTACAGAATTGTGGCGATCTACAGCCTATAGGCGTTAGCAAATAGCGCCACAAAATAAACGATGTCATGCAAATTGATATGGACAATATAAATAGGATATCATGATGTCATGATGTCATTCATCATAATGTCACGATGTCATGATGTCATTCATCATGATGTCATTATGTCATGATGTCATTCATCATGATGTCATTATGTCATGATGTCGTGATCGACAAAGCGTGGCGGTCTGAAGCGTATTTAACCAAATTTACATTAAAAGATTTAGAAAATCTATTCTTGTAGCGTATGGGCATAGGCTAGGCGGTTTATAAATACCGGCCATATTGTTCCCTAACAGTAGGCCTACTTATGAGGCTGCGCTAATCGGCATTTTAAAATCGCGTCAGTCTGCGCAGCAATAGATTTTCACGCGCAGGCTAAGCCTAAGACTAATGCCCGTGCAAATCATACGAACAATTTGCATCCAACCTTATTTTTGACGGGCTACGCCTGCTGATAAACTTACCCCCCCTCTAGCCGCCCCCCCCCCCTTCCCACCATCCCGTCCCGAGTGGTTTACTATTGCTTCAATTAACGCGGCGTTGAGTGCTCGAGACGGCGGGCGACAGCAGCTTGAGAGGCGATCGGCGAATCACGCTTCCCCCCCCTCCCCTTTGAGTCACTGACACTCAAGAGTTGGATCGGTGTGGTCAATGAGGTGTGGGGCCGCCTCATTGGGGCCGCCATTTCTAGGCCCGGGGATTGAAAAATTGGAGCTGGGAAGCACCTAAGGGAGGAAAATGGCACGGGGGAGGGGAGAGTGCAGGGAGGTTGACAGGGAGGAAAATGGCACGGGGGAGGGGGGAGTGCAGGGAGACTGACAGGTTGGAGTGTGCGCTGAGAGGCTGCGATGAGATGAGAGAGGTCGTCACGCCTGAGCGCTGCGGCTCTCAGCGCCGTCACGCCTCACAGACTCTAGTGGCGAGAGTCCGTGTGGACTGTTAACTGTAGACTGTAGATGCACTGAGCGCAGTGCGCGAGCGGACTCTGTAGCACGTAGATCAGTTTAACGTCCGTATCATTGCCGAGCGGAGCGATACGCGAGCATGCTGGCGCGCATTATGGGCCCCATGGACTACAGATGTGTCCATAGTTGAAAATAGAGGCATAGGCCTATAGAACGTAATTGCTGTAATTACAAGCATCAAGCGCTGATTATAGAGTAACCTTCGTGAAAATGTCGAGTAGCTTATACCCGGTAGGCCGTGCAGCCGTAGGCCTACACTAAATTCTATTCAAAACAGCCTATATGCAGGCTAAGTTTAGGCTACCGATAAGTTAAATTTAAATTGTGTGCCGTGGCGCTGTGGGCCTCTAATTGTTGCACGTTTCGTGATGATCTTTGAAGCAGGTCTGTACTTTATTGTAGGCACTGGCTTATACCTTGAGAATTTACCACAAGAGCAAGTTAGATTCACTCGGGTTTTCCACTCAATCACCATTTTTTATACACGTGCCTTGAGATCAAGCGATCACAATTATTTAATCGGCCAAAGAAATTGCAATTTCATATTACTCACCCTTTTTCGAAATTTAAAATGCTTAGTTGTAGTTTGAAGGGTTAAAATCGTGAGAGTTGTCTCGTTTTGATTGCTGCTCAGAAAGTAGTCGAGGCTCGATAGTCACTTTCGAGCGGCAGTCGAACGGAGAGGACCGACGCTGCTCTAGCTGCGCCCACTGCCACCCAGTGCAGCGTCCTCGCCTAGCCTACTTACATCATTGCACGCACATGCTGGTTGGCGCAGCATGTACTTACATATACTAGGATAACTACTAGTCTGCATGATTTAATGCAAGCCGGTGTCGCCACGAATTCATGCTATAGGCGGCCGCTGTGTGAAGTGAGCGCGCAGCACTGCGTAAGGAAATGTGGAGTACTTGCTGAGTCCAATGATGGCAGGGGGGGTTAGACCCCTCTAGTAGAATGATGAGGCTAGATCCTCACGACCCCCCTCCCCAAGCGAGGTAGAGGGGGCTAGACCCCCACAGCCCCCTCACGCCGCCCCTCTGCAGTGTGGCGCAGGCTGGCCACGAGCTCTGCCTTGTACCGCTCCCAGTCGACGCTCTGCTGCAGCTTGGTCTGCAGTTCTGAGTCCGACTGGTACCCGGCACACTGCAGCAACAGAGCGGTACCCGCTACACTGAAGGTAACACAAACTACACGCACACGCCCCTACCCTGCCCAAGTGAGTAAACGTCGCATGCCAGGCGCCTCGCCAGCCCTATCTAACAAGCTAACATGTCATGAGACTAACTGCAGCAACAATAGATCTATTTGTGCGTCCTTAAATAACCCAAAGAAGAGGAATCTAGTTCTATGGACGCTGTACGCTCAGATCTGTCGCGCGAGGATAGATCTGGAAAGTGACGAGGTCAAGGCTGGCCTGCTGCCCTCTCGAGCCTCCTCAGTTTCTCAGTAGAAAGATCAAGGTTAGGGTATGACCTTTTATAGTCTTGCTTGTGGTTATGGTTAGCCTGTTAGAGTTAGGATTAGGATTAGCCTGCTAGGGTTAGGGTTAGCCTGCTAGTGTCAGGGTTCGTTGCTAGGGTAAGGGCTCGTTGTTACAGTTAGGGTTAGCGTGATACAGTTAGGGTTAGCCTGTTAGGGTTAGTGTCGGTTGATAGAGTTACGGTTGTTTGCTAAGGTTAGGGTTAGTCCGCTAGAGTTAGGATTAGCTTGTTAGTGTTAACCTCGTGCGTGAGACGCCAGCGCTGCTGAGGGGAGAGGTGTTGAAGGAAGAGCGCGCGACTGATGAGTACACACTCTGCACCCTCACTCACCACACTCACACTGGGCTGGGCGTCCAGCAGCGCGTCTGCCACACCCTGCACCACACACACACCACACATGGCATCACACACCACACACCACACACCACACATGGCACCACACACCACACACCACACACCACACACCACACACCACACACCACACACCACACACCACA
>JAQIWG010005265.1:0-14765 GCA_034695025.1 Chamaedrilus cognettii | reverse complement strand
AAAACTTGTGTGCTACCCCCCTCCCCCTGCCCCCCCCCCCCTTACGCTTACCCTTAGCGTCGCAGTCCACGCAGTACTTATTATCGTCGTCGCGCAGCAGCGCGCTGAGCACAGCCTGGTAGCGGTCCTGACGCTCCTTGTTGTCCTTCTCCGCCCTGCTGCTCGCCATTGCGCCGGATGTGTAGTTACTTATGGCCGTATGGCAGGTCGCCCCCGGTCAGTCAGGTGTTACGTGTTACTTGGATGTCGGGGGGGCGGCGGTATGTCCACGGTAGCGGAGTAAATCGATGTGAAACTAAAACCTGCCCGCTGACCAGTAAATTTAGCCTAGTTATTATAAACACAGTGATGTAATATTATTGGGTCAAAATAAAATATCCATAGATTCTGGGTATCTCAGTAAAAATTATCCCTACATCACATTTATTGGCAATAGTATCACCAGCTTCCATTATAAATGCTTTATTGTATATGTAAAATGCAAAGATATGTGCGGATTACGTAAAAAATCAGATCCCTCGTTCAATCAAATTGAACTTTGCATTCTCAATGTAGTGAGGGTCTGAAGACGGCTAAGTACGCAGACCTGGCCTCCACTCCACACTTTCATTCCCCTTGCGTTCGAGACACTGGGGCCTTGGGGGGAGCAAGCCCAGCCCTTCGTTTCTGAGCTCGGGAGGCCTATAGCGGAAGTCATGGGCGACAGCCGAGAAACCTCCTTCCTTAGGCAGCGCATCTCAATGGCTATCCAGCGCGGCAATGCTCTAGCCTGCACGGGCACCCTGGCCACACGGAATGCCGAGGACTAACTCATCCACGCTGCCCCTGCCCCAGAACAGTGCTACTACATGGATTTCTTAAAACGCTACATTGATATATAAAATTCATCATTTCGTGTTATTGTTATACACGCCCTGTTAGTGATATAATTATTTGACTGAAGCCTTATTGGACTGGACCTGGGACTAATGTCACTGGGATTATGCCTGGGACTATGTTAACTTTTTTATGATTTTTATTTATTGATAATATGCATTTAGAGATAATTTAAACGCGTATGCTTATTTGTCAGAAATAAAATAAATTGCGCAAATTTTTTATATCAGTGTGGTGATGTCATAAGCGATTATAAACAAATTCGATGCAGAGAAATTACTGCAAGTAATATAAACTTCGCCTTTTATTGGTTAACAGGTGGCAGAGGATAATTTTCAATTTTGTACGTTGATTGTACCAAAGGTTGGTTGTCTAGCTACTGTCCACGCGACTGCCAATGAATTCAATGCAATATATTTGAGTAGTTTCTGGTAATTGCGGCTATAATCTTGAAATACCAATCACAATTTGGCTCTATCTGCATTTTGTAGCCGACTGTTTGAGAGCCAATAATATTTGTCAAATTTTAGTTCAGCGAACTAGCTACGTCCGTAGAAACAAACCATCAACTGTTACAGCTGTGTGTAGAAAGGTGTTGTATTAACATTCTGTAGTATTAAACTATAAGGGGAATCCAAATCTAAATTTTAAGAATCGTCAGGGCTTGTCTGCAATGCAACTTTTTGATTCAACTTCAAAATTCAGTTGCTGATGGCCGGAAATTTTATAAACACAATTTCAAATTCTGATTCCTCGCATCTTAATGTACTAAATTGGATATTTAGCAAAAAAATTAAAGCTACCCTATTAAACTGGCTTTAAATAAATTTAAACAATTATTAGTAATTTGATGCCAACAAATCTACAGCATCCATGACAACACAGCTTACATTGCAGTCATATGTATCACAATTTCTATTGGTTACTGTTTAGCGACGTTCAGGTCTACATGTAGATAGTCATGAAACTTTTGTTTCTGGAATGAGTATCATCAATCATTGTACTAATTACTATGATACAATTAAGTTATTCAAGTATCATGCAATAAAAAAGCGATATAGATAAATTGCACCATTAGTAGCACAGAATGCAGCGGCAGATCCAGAATTTAGATAAGGAAGTTCAATAGTAATCCAACGTGAAGCTCCATCTATGATGTAGGAATGATTAAAGCAGGTTTAAAATTGAAACCACAGCCGAATTTAAAATAAGAATGCAATTTTTTTGGCAACCACTCTGATTGAATCAGCCAATGAGCGACAAGTTCTGATAATGCAAAATTAAGACAATACTGTAATATACATCAATGGACTTAAGCACTTTGCACACTGCAAGTTAGTGTACAAATGCTACAAAATTAATGATAATATTTCCATCACAATCAAAATAAAGCAGTTTCCACCATCAGAAAAAATATATCATCAATTGATATCATTGTCCCATACAAAATCATCCAATGCCAATATTATTTTCAGAACGTATATCTTATTGTCACATGCATGGCTTCTATAAATTATAGCAGCAATTAAGGTTTAAAACAAAAAGAGGTTTTAAATAAGCAAGCTAACACACGAATGGACAGAGCCATCTACTTTCAAGTAAGATGCATATCAAGTCTACAATCAAATCTATGCTTGCAGCCAAATAAAAAAATCTACGTACCATTGCCAGACACAAATTACCGAAATATCTTTAAACAATTGACAGGCCCCAGTAAAATCAACGCACAGTATAGAACAATTTAATTGCTGAAGCTCTTCCGTGCTAAATATATCTCAAATAAGCCCATTGTACTAAGCACCATTGAAACAAATACTGAATCATTCTTGCTGCAATTTAACAATCACACACACGTACACTTAAAAATTAAAAATTCAACAATAATCACAGCATAATTATATAGGCAATAAATAAACTTTCTAGGCTCACATATCTTCTTGAGGTATAACGGTTAAAAAATTAGGAATGCTTTACAATAATTAAGCAAAAGCCTGCAATTGACATTCTAGAAATGAATCAAATAAAAGAGAGTATTTTGAATAATAAGATTACGTCACAAAGACGAATCTACAAACCCAGTAATCATTCAAGAAAAAAAGAATCATAAAAAAAATAGACACGGAAAGAAAAGTTCTCCAAATATTGTTTTTTGCTCAATAAAGTTGTAAGAAGGCTACCGCTATTAACCATACCCCCCTGTTGACACTACTCTACAATTACCATGCTTTAAGGCATCTCATAAGACAAGTCCATTCAACGTGGTAGTGTTGGAGCCAGTGGAATTAAGTAGGGCAGACTTGAGTTAGTTACAGAAAGCCAGAAATCTAGATGGATTCACGCGGGGGCGAGGGTTCGATTCCGTTCATCTTGTAATAGCCACAGACTTGGTCGGGCACCTCGGCCAACACCTTCTTGGCAAGCGCGTCTGTCGACCCCTGCGGCGACAGAACCCGGCAGATGATTATTGTGAGGGGCCCGTAAGAAAAATATAACTTCTTACCAATTTTTTTTTAATTTCTAGAAATTTAAAGTGCAAGAAAATGTTTACTAATTTTCAGGCATACAATGATTTGGTCATTCTATAATAAAAGGATGATAAAATTAAATATTGCCAACGTCACTTAAAAATCCCCCAAAATAGGCGGGTTTAAGTCAAGTGGGAATGGTACGCCAAAAGATTTTTGATCAGCATGTATGCCTAATTTCAAATGGACAGGCCTAGCATTATGAGTTAAAGCAGACTAATGCGGCGTACGTCAACGCGATTTTTGAAAGCTTGTGAATAACACTACGCCTCTTTTATAAGAAGCAGGTGAAAAGCTACTCCTATTTTATAATTGGTAAACCGAAAGGAGGCATAAAGAACGATATGAACGAGCAAGGCATAGAGAGATGGCAAAGAATCAGGAATTGTGTTGTCTCATCGTCGGAAACGTAGAAAATGTGCTAGCATGGAAAGTGTACATACAACGTAAATGATATTTTGTTTTTATAGCTTAGGGTCACGTGTGTAGCACAAAAACTATAGGCCTACACAGACCGGTTCAGTGCAAGAGAGCCGGCCCAGAACCTCTCCCCTTTCAGTCGCCTTTTACAACTCGCCCGGGGAGCTGTGGGCTGCAAGCCAATTCTTTGTTCCCCGGCCTGCAGAGTTTTCAAGTAAATGATGATGATGAACGTAAAACGTCAACAGAAACGAACGTACGTATTCAAAGTCGCGGAAGGCGACGAACTGGACAATGTCCCTGACGGCCGTGTTGCCCCGGTCGTCCTTGAGCAGCATCCCGTCTGCGTCGAGCACGTCCATCGCCTTGAAGTCTGCCGACCCGACGCCGACGATGATGATGGAGAAGGGGAGCTGGGAGGCGTAGACGATCGAGCGCACCGTGTCCACCATGTCCGTGATGACGCCATCCGTGATGATCAGCAGCACAAAGTAGTTCTGCGGCAACAGCGTATCATCATCTTCATCATCATCATCAACATCATCAGGGTTAAGTTTAGCAGGCGCAGTACGCCAAAAACTATAATTAGATGCAAGTTGTACGCTTGATTTGAAACGAGCAAGAGCATTACACGTAAAAACAATAATTGACACTAAAAAAAAAAAACAAGCGAAAAGCTTGACCCGTACAAAATTTGATTGTCAAAATCTTCATATTGTGTAAAAATTAATGAAATAATTAAGAGTAGATTAATTGACACAGACAAACAAACTAAAGCCAACACATTGTTCCGCACCCTGGCCGATCTGTCCTTCTGCGCCGCTGCTGCAAACTGCGCAACGTGAAGTATGATTGGTGCAAAGTTGGTCGGTCCATAGAGCTCCACCTTGCCCACACAGGTCGTGTAGGCATCAAGCAGTCCCTGTAGGCCTGCACGGCGCGTAAAGGGCACCGTAATAAGAAAGCGACTGTATCCCTGCGTGGCACATAGATGGCACCATAATGAGAAAACGAGAGTGTGAAAAAGTAACAGTATAATGTTAGTTTGTCACTGACAGCTTATACCGATATTGTTAGTGATAGCAACTAGTGGATGACACTGAATATACCAAGACCAACAATATACAATTTAATTAATTACAAATATTTTCTAAGGATCACAGAAATTTTGAATTAACAAATGTTTGTACGTGTTAAAATATATATCTAAGTTCGCAACCATATTTATAACTTGAATTATCAAAATTTTGCATCAAGTTAGAGAACTCCAAGCTTCACAGCCATTTGACACAGTTTGTCAGGGGTATATTAAAGCAAATTTCCGCCAAACACCAGCACCACTGCGTACGCACCGGCACAGTAAGGATTACTCGCGTTGAAGTTGAGCGCGAAGGCATGCGACACTTCGTAGTGCGGTGGGATCTTAGCGCCGTAGCCCAGCGCAGCATACATCTGATCACTGCAACAGACACATGCTCACGCCATGCATTTCTATCTATCACATTACGTTGTTGCTCATTTGCATGCTTTAGTGTTTCAGCATTATTGTCAATTTTTAGTTTATTACTCAGATTTAAAGTCTCTTTGGTCACTAAACACAGCATCTGTGTCTACTTTATGTGCGTAAAATATGTAAATATGTGTCATGGTTTATTCATTAGGTAAAATTAAAACTGATTTTGTACACCAGTTTTGAAATCGACACCAAGAGGCGCCAGAAAAACTTTAAATTTAGCGAACTTCGGATATCAAGTTTTCAGTCAAAATGATTCAAAAGTGGCTGAATAAGGCTAAGCTCCGGTGATCCAATCAATGAAGTTGTTCTATATATAACCATTTTTTAAATTGTCCAACAAGGTCAGAGGTGAAGCTTAGTTCTACTTATTTACTTCTTTTATTTATACACTATTAAAAAACTGTTAATAAAACTGTGACAGGCTTCTCAAATCCTTCCAATATTATTCACCATAAAATATATTCTTAAATATTCTAATAACGGCATAGGGGTGTGATCTAACCTGTCGTAGTCCTTGATGACCTGACCCACTGATTGGATGGCCCGAATGTAGTGGTTTGGCGCCTGGGGGTTGAGGTAGTGCAGCGACTGCTGACTTGCTGGGTTGCCGTTGGACGCGGTGAAGTCTATGCCAACCTGAGCGCATACAAAAACATGAGTCGCTGTCTTGGATATTTGATATTACACACGGTGCTACACATTTATGATTTTACAGTTTTTATATCCCTGCACGCTTGAGACCAAAGAATTGGCTTGTAGCCCAGAGCTGCCCGGGAGAGTCGTAAAAGACGTCTAAAGAAAGGGAAGCGGTGTGTATGGCTCTATGCACAGAACCCATTCGGTTGTTCAAAGAACTACGCCTTGAAATATCTGAATGGCACATGATAATTTGCAGACTAAATTTATTTAAAATTATAACTAGATTATATCAGATTCTAATTCAGCATCAAAAAGGTAAAAATCTCCACAAGATATTCAAGAAAAAAGATATAATGAATGGTCTATGGTCTAAAACACACTATCATGATTAAAACGTCGTCACAAATTTTATCATTAAAATACGCACCGTGAAGTTGATCTGTAGACCGCCAAACAGGTAGTCCAGAAACGTATTTCCTTGCTCGCTCTTCCTACTCGTCTCCTGAATCACCTGCAAGGAAATAAAACGACCACCACAGCTGCACTTATCTGTTTTACACCATTGATTAGTTTTTTATTTATTTGTATTATCATTGGCAGTCGGTATTTGTTATTTGCAAAAGTAATACTCATATCTTACAACGATACTATGCACACAACGAAGCATTGTGGCCGAGTGGTCTCAGTCGCTAGCCTCAGATTACGAGTGCAGCAGTTGTCGGTTCAAATCCCGGCCAAAGCAAAGATTGTGAGTCGTTTTGTGCACCCTTGGCAAAGATGGTTTAATTTCGTCAGTCAGTGTTCCTACGTTAGAACCACCACCAGCTACCGTCAGGTGGTGCAATGGGGCATCACCTCCTCCCCGTATGGGGCCACAAAAGAAACAAAAAAAACACTGCGCACAGAACTCTAAGTACTAAGAGCTACTTGTGAAATCAATGTCATCTCACCACAAGAAATCAGATTAATGCTCACCTCGCAGGATAGCAGATTAATCGTTCCAGAGTTCTCGTACGACTTCTTCTTTGCCTTCTTTTTCGGATCGACGATTGGCCACTTGAGCTGCACAAAAGACGCTTTAAATTAACATCTCGACCATCTCAATATTGTTTCATGCGTCGTTCCGCAGCGCAAACGTAACAGCGAAACGAGATATTTTATGCGATAAAGTTAAGAGATAAACTGTACAAAAATCAAAATTTTTACAAATATATATACCGTACTTAAATAAAAATCCCAATATATACATTAGTATACGCAACAGACAAGTCTAATACACTGCTGGCAATAAACATTATCATCATTTAGAATTAAATATTATGAGCAGCTAAATGACTGTTGAGATATAATGCAAAAACATACAACTGACAATTATCTAAAATGCGGGCCTATACATATCAATACGTACAAGAAAACAATACAATATACAAGAACAATACATATATACATATATACATAAAATACGTATCAAATCATACGAGTATTGCGCATAAGTACCTAAATTTATACGGAATTTTTTTTAAACGCACCGAATAAGCCACAAACTCAACCCGGAAGTAAACTCTGCAATTGAATAAAGAGGAGAAGAAGTACAATCGGCAAGACACATCCGAGGCTTCGGAAAAAAGTGGAAGAATAACCGCAATGCATAGAAGAATCGAGAGAAACCACGCATAACATAGCATCGTTTGCCAAGCCAGTACGGACCTGTCTGCTGGATCCCATGATGAGTTCCTCGACGGAAGTCTCAAAGCTGCCAATGAGATCATGAGACCCGTTGTCGTTGTAGTCGAGGCAGTCAACCTGTCAACAGCGCGTCAATCACTACACCGTGGCAGTACCGTCTCATTCCCATTTATTCTCTTATGGCAGTGCTTTTGTTTCTTATTCCCATCAATTCTTTTATGGCAGCGCCTTCTTTTTTATTCTTATTTATTAAACTATGGCAGCGCCTACTTTCCTATTATAAATTTATTCATTCCTATTCATGCACGGTGGGACAAAAAACCCATTAACTCACAGTTTTGACGCACAATTCAAGTAACGTATGCAGTCATTAAGCTCTTTGGGATTTATGGGGCCAGGATGAACTGTCACAACTAGCTGTTTTCTACAGCATATCAACTCTAACATCAACATCGAATTCTTGCATGGATAAGGTAAGTGAACTTTACTTTGCTAGAGAAGTCCAACACCGACAACTTTCAAATTAGGAGTAGGCTAGATTAGATTTACCCTGATCAGACCTCGGCGGTTCCCCCCGCACAACTGCGCAGACTTCATTTCGATCGGCTTCCATGCTGGATTCAGGTTATTCTTCACGACCTGTGCCGCAGAATAAACCAACAAATGCCTGAGTGCGACTGAGAAATTAGGTCAGTTCACAGCATGCATCCAATGACAATGCAGCGCAAAAAAAAAATTTATTGTGCAATCACTACAAAGTGAGAAGCAGCCTATTTCTCTATTCTCTAATATCAGAATGAACCATATAATAACTAAAAAACTAGACAGATTTTTTTGCACAGACCATGAAAACGTTAAGATTTAATACCTCATTGGTTTTGCTGTATTAAAGTGTCGAAAAATTATAAAAAAGGCTTTATAATAGCGCCATGCCAGACAGACTCGTCGAGGCTGGCTGCGTGTCGAGGAGGAGGCTAAAGTGGATGCTTTGCCAAGCAATATCACAGTCGCAAAGTCGCCGTCGGAAAGTCGGAAAGTGCATTTTAACTAAAATATCTGTATAGGGGTTAACCGATCTCACACTGACCTCGGTTCGATAAACAACCTGAAAGGTCCCATCGGGCATCTGTCGCACAAACTCAAGGAAGGGGTCTGACTTGCTGATGAAATCCTGTCACAACAACATCAATATTGCGTTTGATAGATGAACTAGAACAGTCGAGTAGGATACCAACAGCTAAAAAGTGAAAAAGAATGATTTGAATATATAGCGACGAACTAAAACTAAGTAACTGCACTGAATACAGCGCGTTCATGTAATTGGCATAAATTCTGCAATAATTGCGTTACTGTTTAAGTGAAAACATTATCTGTTAGTTTCAAAAATCTATTAAACAACACTTTGCTGTTAGTTTCAAAGATCTATTAAACAACACTTTGCTGTTAGTTTCAAAGATCTATTAAACAACACTTTGCTGTTAGTTTCAACGATCTATTAAACAACACTTTGCTGTTAGTTTTAGAATATCAACAACATTAGTTTCAAATAACAAATTCCAATTCGTATTTATAATGAACAAGACAAATAATTTATCGCATATATATTGAGGAGATAAACATGCGCAACCCGACCTTGTTTTCCAGCTTTGTTGCAGAGAACTGAGCAATTAGCCTCTCGCTAAGATTGACTCCTTCCAAGGCCCTCAACTGAATCAAGCCAATACAAGATTTTATATTTAAAATCCCCACTGTAACTTGAAGACACAGAGTACCAGCAGTGATTCAGGAGTAAAACCATAATTAACAGATCACACAGCAAACTATGAACTAATGTGCTAAGAAATCGCAGCTCAACGTCGTACAGATCAGAAAAACTAAAAAAGTCAACAAATTGCAATTAAATATGACCCGCTCAAAAGTTGAAAAAATTTAAATTTATCGATTGAAATTATTTTTTGTTACAATTATGCTGTGTATATGCATAGCATTTGAATGCAGTGAGCGATGTGTGACAGCACGGCATGAGTACTGTCCAACTGTGACGTGATTATGGGCTAAAGACCAGAGACGTGATTTGTACCGTGATGGTCGCCTTGCCCGCTTTCTTGTCACCTTTCATGAACAGTGGACGTGTGAGCGGGCTACTGGCCACCACCTGCGCAGCCAATCAGAAATCTGCTGAGATCCGCAATGCAAATAATTGTCACTAAGTAGCTATGTAAATTAATGGGTGCAAAATGGATACAAATTAGTGCGCGTTCATGCACACCAACTACATACCGGTCACACACAAACACTATTCATCCAGTTAAATATTCTTATTATTTCATTGCTAGTGCTCAGTCTATTATTATATACAGCTATATACTAGCACCTTCTATGTAGCTGTAGCCTGTACCTTGCATAAAATAATTACACATCAAGGCTCAAGAGCTCAACATATCTTCCATTCTGAACATATTTATCAATCAGTAGCGCCAAGCCAGATCATTGAGCATTGTGCACCTCTTGCAGGCAATACATGTGTGTCACACAATGACACTTGAGGTCATCAACCAATATTTGCCCATCACTTACGATTGGCTTTTAATCATCTCTGCAATTTTAGCATCACTTGAACTCTAGGCGCAGCACCTTGTGGGGCTCGCAGGCCCGCAGCCCCACCTGTAGCTGCTGCAGTGAGCATAATTCAAATTCTATCCAGCCTAAGGCCTCCTTTCACGATGCATATTTTACATGCAATTTTGCATGCAACCATGTTAAGAAAATTACAATGTAAAATGTCCTTAACTGAGTTCGTGCATGAAACCCAGTTAAGAAAATAATTTTCATGACAACGATCGTCCGTTCGCCACGATTGTGCATGCAAAATTGCATGCAGAATTGCGTGCAAAATATGCATGATTAAAAGAGACCCTAAAATGATTACGATAGCTTGTAGTGCTCAAGTTTGTACAGGCAGCTCAACTCAACAACTCTACATAAGCCTACAGGGTGGCAATGATTATAAAATTCATGCTGCATGAGTATGAATCACGATTCACATAAATAGCAAAATATTTAATCATTTTTCTGCATCCAGAGTCTAAGACATCCATAGTCTAAGACATGCAGAGTCTAAGACAGCCTATAACTGCAGGCCTAATATCAAGCTCTGTTAGTAAAATTAGCACACCAGTATGGAATTCTTACTCTTACAAGAAAGAGCGCATTAAGAAACTCAAGTGGCCTACTTTTAGCATTCACCAACTGGGCCACATCCCCAAACTTTTCAAACAATGCTATGCCAATCTTGCACAGAATGAGTTTAGAGTCAAGTGGTTCGGATATATATGTTTAGAATAAATGTCAGAGTATATCAGAGGTGAACAGAACCTTAATGAATGATGTGCATTGGCATCTAGTTGAAAAACTAAAGAGCATGAAAATGTAAAGCCTTTGCGATATTGAGAGAACATAAGTTGTCTACACATTAAAAGCATCTCAAAAATAACAAACTTAGTCAAACTTTGCATTTAAAATAAATATGTATATGGCAAAAACATTCACAAGAGAAAAAAATCGAATGGCAAATCTTAACAGCGTCGATGATCAAAAGATATGAAAGAACAATAAGCGTACTGATCAGCTAAATATTTAACAAAATTCACGATTCGACTATTCATGGTCAGCAATTCATAGCATGACAGCTGGCAGAAAAAAAAATTGAGTAGTCATCAAACTCTGAGGCCCCATATAAGCTGATCCCAAGTAGACAACTAACTTCCAATGACATCGCATATTTAAACAAACAAGAAAGACCCCACGATAGCACCACACAATCTCATCCGAAAAATCGATTTGTTTGTTTGAGCACTGCTTAATGGTGCAGCAGCGAACCAGAGCCATTTTTATGTCAGATAAGATAATAAACATAAAAATGGCTCATACATGCACTAGCACATGTATGCAACTCTTAATTCTATTAAGTAAAAGAAGTCTGAAACTATGCAAATAAAAGATAATTCATAGGCAACAACAGAATATCATTAAAATCTGAATGAACGAAAAAGTGTCACCTCGCCAAGGTTGACTTCTGTAGCACCGATAAAAGTGTCGTCGGCGAGCTTCCCTGACTTAGAGTCAATGTCGTAGATGGAGAACTTGAGTCTGACGGCCTCCTCAAACATGTAGTCAAGCTCCAGGGGCTGCGTGAACTGCGGGTTCAGGTTGTTCTTTATCGTCTCTGTGCGGGCATGCTGCCAACCAATCATCGTTAATTTAAATTACAATATATTACGAATGTTGCGCTTCCAAGGCTGTAACTTAGTTCATAGATTTGCAGTCCTAAGCCTTTTAAAAGCTATTCTAACGCAATACAATATTTATCTTGTTTATACATCAACTGCTTGATGTCAATGGATTACAATATCTCATATTAGCCTACTAGTCTTTGAGATAAAGTCCATCCATTAACAAGCATTTATACAAAGAAATTTCCAATAAAAAGTAATGCTGTACCTGTATAAACCAACTTAATTAGGCTAACTACACCAGTCAACAGTTACTGCATGTATATGTACTTATTCTAGTTTCAAATTTATCTTCAAATCATCAAACTGAATAGTCTGTTGTATTTCCAGCAAAATAGAGATGCATCTGAAAATGTTGCAGCAATTGATTTGATAGATTTTACACAATCTAATCTAATCAATAAAATCCAATATCTGTCAATTAGCGGAAAATTGCTTGGTTCAACAATAACTTATCAAGCCTATATTCACACAGAAGCTCACTTCCATCCAAGTGCCGGTGCGGAGGACAAAGAGGACGCAGCAGGGGTCAGACTTGGAGAAGATGTCCTTGTCCTTAAGTGCGGTGCAGCTCACGTGTATCTCAACCGTCGACCCGGCCCGTCTCACCATCAAACTGGCCATCGCGGCGACTTCCGATCAAGACAAAGCAGGCTCAGAGGTTCAACGAGCTGAAATGTTGAAATCAAACACCGTAATGGAAACTGTAGCGTAGATTTAGAAACATAAAAATTTAAATTTTGACAACTCAATGACTCCAAGAATTCCTTTACTGCATAAATTTCAGCGTCATAAATATGAGGCTGCAATATTGTGTCGTAAACTTGTATTTATTATTGCTGCATTACTATTAGTGTATGGCTAAACTGTACATGTTGCCATTAGATACATTGATGATATTTTTAATTTATCTAATAGAAACAAGTACAGGCTACACTAAGAGTAGTATAGTAATAGCAAATGCACATACAACACAACATTGTTCCTAAAACGCGCAATCATTTAATTGGACTTACTCTGTATGAAGCAAGAGGTAGTTCTACCTTGCGCTACAGCAACTAGTCATAAAGACATATGATAGATAGCTGCTGCAGATAACTATTACACTCAACTGTCAGGATCAGTAGATCAAGAGATTATAAAGCAAAGCTAGACCCAGTTTTGATAATATGCAATTTCCTAATATACAAATGACCAACCTTTCTGAAGCACAATCAGTGCCACTAAAGTGTCAGCAAGATTTATTGTATTAAGGCAGGCTAAACAGTTAAAGAGGATAAGCTGAGGGAATCGATAATCAATGCGTGGGCCGGTGCCCCGAACGAAAGTCTCCCCCCTAAAAGTTCGCCCCCCCCGGGAGATTTTTTGCTGATTTCTCCTCTATTATTTCATCAAGCACAGAAACTTCAGGGCTAGTAGCTGGCATCTTCTTAAACTTGTACATAAAATTATATTCAGTAAAACTTATAAAGTTTTTCCTCCATTGCAACTTTCAATCACAAATTTACAACACTTTACAAAAATGTCTCAATATAGGATAAAAATTCACTCAGATATCTGAAAATTGGCTTCTATTTAGACATAAACCTTGTCTAAGACATATCTAAATTTGGCAACAATTGGATCATTGGTTTCGCAAAGAGACAGTTTTTGGTGCGACTACGTATGGGGGTAGACTTTTAACACGAGGGAAGACTTTATTTTGTTACAAATTTAAACCGTTATAACTTTGTGGTCCATTCTCCCATGTATCTCAAAATGTTGTCAGCTATGCAGCCAGCCACGATTCGTATTGCCTCCAAATTGTATGCAAATGACTTCGCTCATTTTTATGCTATGATCCTTTGATTGCCTCATTTTAGGGCGAGTTTTGTAAGGGGTCAAAAATCGTTCGTGACACCGGCAAGGAATTTAACTAGGCCTATAATCCTATTAAGTAGCTAGTATCATAGCCTACAACGCTGTACACTGTGTAGCCCTACAGCCGCAGTATACACTATGCAGTATACAGGCCATGATCAAATATAGCTCGCACAAACCAACCCTATGGCCTACATCGTACAACATGCAGGCTATGGGAGCACACTAATGGCTCATGCCAGAGATCCAAGAGATAGTGCTTACTCGATTCATTTGTTGCCTCCAACACTCTAACTCAAAGGAATATCATTTAACAATTCTATGATCAGGCTTAGATGACAATAAATCTTCATGAAATGAAATAAAAGATTGACTAGCT
Organism: Chamaedrilus cognettii; assembly: GCA_034695025.1. Lineage (NCBI taxonomy): Eukaryota > Metazoa > Annelida > Clitellata > Enchytraeida > Enchytraeidae > Chamaedrilus > Chamaedrilus cognettii. The sequence goes on along the minus strand of JAQIWG010005265.1, from coordinate 572 downwards.
TGTTCACCTGGCATGATCGAGCATCACGTGACAAATACTAAGTGGTAGCCAAACAAACTACTTCAAATTATTTAAGCTCTTTTACAATAACATGAGTAAATAAAGTTCCACTGAGGCAGTTGTACACAATTTTCATTCAGATACATCAAAATTCATGAATATGACTTTACTTGAGCGGAAAGCTCAACAAAAAAACAATAGTTTACGCACCTAATAATTCAACGCTGTAACAACAATGATAATGTTGTTTAATTCCAAACACTCTTCGCCATGCATTTTGCATGAATTAAGAGTGAAATGGATAAACAACGGAAGATTTAATATAACTTAAGAAGTCTAAGAATTTCCCAGTATGACTGTGCCGTTGGAAAACTATAAAGAAATTATTGAGGCATAGTTGACCTGCTATAGGCCCAAATGTTGGAATTTATACAAATAAACGCGGCATTAAAATAGGATGATATTCACAGGCTAAACAGTTAAATAGGCTAAGCTGAGCAAATCGATAATCGATGCGTGCTCGTCTCCTAACCTGACGGCCGCCGCTAGCCCGAGTCTCTCGGGGGGGGGGG
>JAQIWG010005264.1:0-14765 GCA_034695025.1 Chamaedrilus cognettii | reverse complement strand
TCATGCAAACGGAGATGGAAAAACATCGTTTGCTTGAATCGTAGGTGCGGGAGAGGTGCAACAGACTACATACAGAACAGACTACATACAGGGTGGGGTTCGACACCTCACTGTTTCCAGCCAACTAACCAGTTGCGCGACGCCATCCAGTTTCAAGTTAAAAGGCCCTCGCTGGCTACAAGTTGAACACATTCTATAGATACCTCCTGTCCCGTATAGAGGCCTGGCAGCCTCAGTGCGCCGCTGTGTTATACACGCCGCCTGCTAGAGCTGATTAGCTCTAATGGCGTCAATGATGTTGTTCGCTGTGTCAGCTCTGACACGGATCACAAACGACAGAGTTGTCGACGACCTAATCATCGTTTTTACAGCAAATCGATGCAATTTGGTTCGACGCATTCTGCGACACGACCGCATCCCGCATCTGCATCCACGCTATTGCGACGCCAGTGATGCCAGTGCTGGGTATTATCCCTAGATTTAGGGATATTTTGCTGATTGAAGGATCTGATTTTTAAAGCAATGGCCAGATTTCTTGATAAATTAGTTATTTATACGCATTGGTAGCGCAATGGTACACAATGGTAGTTGGGTATATTTTTGTCCAAAAAGCAATCTATGGATATTTTTGGCCAAGGCACATAGAATTTAGATATATTCCATTCTGATTCAATGCCGTCAGAAGCGGTTCGAACTGGTTTGTACTGGTTGATGCTGATTGAAACAAGTCAAATGTACATTTTCCACATCCATCACTTCTTGATTATGAGCATTTAAATCAACGTGCACTCTGTCAACACTGAAAATTGCACTTTTCAGTTCGTCAGCAACAAGAGCAGTCTTCGACATTTGACACATTTGAGCGACGCGAGATATGTTGATAAACAAATTATCTTTTTTATTTCAGGCCGGTATACACGGATCTGACGATGATCTGAATCTGTCATTGTCAGCGAGCGAGTTCTGTTGCCACTCAATAACATCGCTGTGAAAGGTCATTAACGAAATCAATCACATTGGCACCAGTACTGTCATTACGATATTAGACCTAACGTTGTAACACATGGCATAGCCTTTGGTACCGTAGCACAAGCCTGAAATTAGCATGACTTTTTCATATAATGATAAAGCATATGACTCGACTCGTTGGGTAATATATCATACAAAGCAACAATACAGCGACCTGCAGTGTCAAACACGTTGGAGTGAGTGGAATGGTGAAAGTATCCAGTGATCCCAACACGCAGTTAATGAGATTAGCTGCGAACAGTTCTCATATCATACAACACGCGGCAGCGAGCAGAGTTCCAGGTCTGCGATCAGCATAGGCTGAGTATAAATATCTGTGAAATGAATAGCAATATGAGAGAGTTGGACACGCCGCAGATAAAAAGCTTTCCTTCGCGCAGCTCAACTACACCTCAACTCTAGCTCTCTTAGAATCTCTCGAAGAATGGTTAACCATCGCAGAGTGGGTTAAACACGACATAGTCCGCGATCAAGAGTTCCCTGGATTTATAGAAAAGACTATACAGGGGGGGGGGGGGGGGGGGCGGTTTGCACTGTAAATCTGCAAGCCTTTATTACTATAAACTACACTATAAACACCAACGAACCTCAAGATCTGAAAGAAACTTTGAGGCTCCTCAAGCTAACTGCAGTAAAGTCGACTAGACACCATTAGGTAATGAGACGAGCAGCCGATCTTAAACTTCGCAGAGCAGTCCAATCGCACCCTCGGCAGCGAATTTAAATTCACGCCCGCCAAGTCAACCAATCATAGCACAAATTTATGACTTCATAGATGCAACATATTTGTAAGGTTGACAACTCTTTCAACAGCCAAGCGGAGATCCAGAGTTTATTATGCGTACGTTCTCAGGTCCATCGGAGCATTACTACGGCGGCAGACAAGACGCCGCCCACAGAAATAATAACCGTGTTGTTGCAGAGACGCCACCGACGCCTCGTCACGCTACGCTGCGTCCACGCTACGCGCCAACAATTCGTTGAAAACAACGCGCTCACAATGCTGCCCTCCAGCAGCAGGCTGCGCTGTTATTGTGGCCTTCAGGATACGCCGGCTAGTGTGTAGACGAGACAGCAAACACCTGGTCAGCGCGTTGGTTAACGCATAGGCAGCAGGGGAGGGAGATAGTGAAGGGGGGGGGGGGGGGAGGCGGGGAGGGGAGTGCGGAGGGAGGAGAGACAAACACAGAATAAGCTCAGTAGAGGGACAAGAACGTCACACCTGGCCTTAAGATCACAATCTACAGCTCTCTCTGAAACGATTATTGAAATCTGAAACACTATACATGGATTCAAAAACTACCACCCATCAAATTTCCAGGTTTTCCTCAGAGCTAATTTATAGATATTGTGATGTTTGTTCTATCACTTGCATAAAAGGAAATATGGCTTTAACAGAATATCTGAGACCATTTTACACAAATTACATGTTCTTGCAACAATTTTTTTTATATTGGTACCGTATTCAAAAATTCGTTTTCAGCTTTGTTGCCACATCTGACCCTCAAATACCAAACCGGCAGTCACACAATAGAGATGAATGACTCTTGTTGCGAATCCTCGACCCCACAGTATAGGCCTACACTCAAAACTGGGCGTATCTCTACACCTAATCCAGGAAGCAAGCGTGAAAACTGCCGTCACAACTCGCTCCCCGGAGCAAACGATCCAAACTCTAAGTCCAACACATCCCCGGACGTGGCCAGTGGCAATCCGAGGGTCATTCCACCCCGGACCCTGCAGGGGGAGATAGCATCGCAGCAATTACCCGACAATAGCTGCTGCACGGCTGAGCTTAGCCAGGCAACGGACGATATTTGCATTTAACGCCTCTGAGGCTCCCAGCGAACGGGCTGCTTGCAAAAAGGCCTCGATATCGAAAAAGGTTTCTGGGTTGGGCGGCTAATTTGTTTGTTCATACGTCTATGATTTCACGCCAAACTTTTATTGGAATGGAAGAAAACAACAAAAAATAAAAAATGCACTCGATATGCGTAAGCTACTAAAAATGCTTTTAAACAAAATCATACTTGGGCTATTTCTAAAACGCAGCATCATTAAATTACACTAACTACGCACTTTCAGTACAGACAAATGCACGCTTGCAATTTGTCCGTTTAGATGCGAAGCTATTATTTTAGAACCTTTTCACGGGTCTGAAACAATAAAACTAGCCGATTCCGGTACATTTTATACGCCGACGGGCAACAAAGCGAAAACATTATCGTCGGCAATGGTTCTGGTTACGCGCCAGATAGGGAGATTGCACCGATACGGAAATACAGGAAAAGCATCGGTAGAACAACGCGTGCGTCAACATTGGCTGCCATCGGTCGTGAAATCGTTCTGTGTGCGAACCTGTATTTGACTGTCACAGTGTCACAGCCATTAGCAATTACTTCTTACGACAGATATGACTGTTTCGTTAGAAGCTTCTGCGCGTAACCAGCATACTGTACCTACGCGTAACAAGCACTTAACCCGTCACCGTATAGATCTATAGTATGACAAGTACACCATTTACGAAAGTGCTGTTTCCGATGCTTATCTCATGACAGTTAGGCCTGCTGTAATATAATTACTCTCAACTGCATCGGCATCTAAAGTAAAAGTTACAAATGTCTTCACCACGTTCTTAAATTATCCTTTCAATAGAAATCACGCTATAACATATTGCCTATATATATGATTGCTTTAGAAATCAAATACAGCTAATAGCTAAGAGCCTACATTCAGTCATTCAAGTCAGCGCGAATTTATTCAGTCGATAGCCTGATAGCAACCATTGATTGTACGGAGATTGGAACAAAGTGCACACTTGTCGACTGTCATGAAAAGCTTTCGAAAGAAAATTTAGCAACATAGCACGAAAGAAAACAGACATGAATCATTCGTTTTAAAAGATTCATGGAAGGTGATTATTTACAATCAGACGACAAAATTATCGACACGACTCAACACACAACTAGACACAGATTGAGCGCACAGGCTGACGACGAGTGTAATGATATTTGATCGGAACATGCGTCACTATAACACATTGCTCGCTCTGCATACCTCATCGTCTCAGATCCCTTGTATAAGCATGCAAAGAAGACACAAGGGTAGCTATAACATGAGACTAAAGAATGAAGCGAATGCTTCAACTGCGCATTCATTTTTGCATAGGCCTGTTCTTTAGGTTTCGAAGAGCCTCTCCAAAATAATTGCTTAATATCAACTAGTTGAAAATGCCTTCACGACAACTTCACAGCCTCATGATAACGCTAAATAGATTGCAAAAATAATTAAACATTAGATTAAAAGCAAAAAGAGGTGCACACAGAGATTGTAACATACTATAGGAGCTTACCAAAAGTAGCAAGACACACAAACCTTTGTTTCATCCATAGTAAAAAAAGGTTTCAGCACCAAACACCCCAATCATCTGTCTGTACTCGAGAAATACCTCAAACCTTCACTCACACCTCACCCCCCCACTCACCAAGCCTCACTCACACCGTAGGCTCCCACTTACACTCCAGGCCTCACAAACACCCCACGCCCCCCCCACTCACCTGTCCATACTTGACGGGCTCCGTGCTGAGCTGCGCGACCCTCTCAACCACGCGCAGCAGCCGACGAGACTCCTCCCCCAGGCGTGACTCCTCCCGCCCCCGTGACTCCTCCCCTAGACGAGACTCCTCCCCCATGCGAGACTCCTCCCCCACGGCCTCATCCTCGCTCCGTGCCGCAGCGGTCATCTCGGTCAGCTCAACCCTAGTCAGGGTCCTCAGACGCTCCAGCTTGCGCCGGGTGCGGCGCCTCACCAGGCAGGCGGCGACCACGAGCAGCGCCGCGAGGGTCGCCCCCGCGGCCAGGCACGCCGCCACCAGGACGAGCTTATTGGACGTCAACCATGTTACGAGGTGGTACCCCTCCGACGTCGACAGAAGAACTGCAGGGAGGGTCTCCGAGCCATCGGTTACAGCTACGTGGAGAACGGCGCGAGACGTTTGAGGCGGAAACCCGAGATCGGTGGCGGATAACACGAGGGTGAGGGTGGAGTTAATAAACACGGAAAAATCGGCGGTTGCACGGAGGTGCCCGGTGTCATCGTCGAGCACAAACTTCCCCGCGGCATTTCCGTCGACGATCTCGTAGCTGATCGCTGCGTTGAGGCCCGCATCGGCGTCGGTAGCGGTGACCGTGGCGAACACGCGACCTTGGGGGTCAAGGGCGCTGACGCGCACCGTCGAGTTTCGCTCGCTGGGGAAGACAAACACCGGAGCGTTATCATTGATGTCATCAATGTATATGATGACGTTGACGGCGTCAGTAGAGGGCAGTACCGTGTCGCTCTGAGCGCGGATGGAGACCATGTAGGAAGGGGCGGCCTCGCGATCAAAGGTCGTCTTTGTACGTATCACGCCGGTGTCGGGGTCGACGAAGAAGAGATCGGCGTGCGACGCGCCGATGTGATAGGAGAAGGAGTTGTATGGGGGGCTGTCCCTATCCACTGCCCACACACGGCCGACCTGCAGCAAGCAGGAAATGAATTTTCATTAATTATGAGAGCTACAGCAAATGATGTTAATAATAATATGAGTTGAAGAAATTGATGGATTCTCAGTTATCTAAAACACCGATTTAATTATCGAAGGCACTGGTGCATTTAAAATTAAAGAATACTTAACATGTAGCGACGCTTACTAATTGACTCATTCATAGATTTACGTTAAATAAAACCCAAATGCGGTCAAACAATTTCAATTATCGTCTTTACTGTAAAACAATTAAACCTCTTAAATAAAACAAAAGAAAATCTTCTAAAATCATTTTCAAACAACAATAATGACAAATGATATAAACCAGTGGCAACACTGATATAAGTGATAATAATAGTAATAAAACTGATGCGGTGTAGTAGCAGCCCCACCTGGGTGCCGGGGGGCAGCCCTTCCCCCACGCTGAACGAATAGTTGCGCCCCTCGAAGGAGGGCGCCTCGTCGTCCACATCCCCCACGCTCAGCTCGACGAGCGCCCGGGCCGTGACCCCGCCCCCTGCTCCGCCCTCGGCTCCCCCCGAGCCCTGATTAGTAGCGAGGACGCCGATGCGCAGTGTGGGCGTGGCCTCGTGGTCAAGCAAGGTCAAGGTCGTGATGGCGCCAGTGTCAGGATCGATGTGAAAGCGTCCGACGGCGTCCTATTGGCGGGTAGGAGGGAAATAAATTATAAATAGAAATTTGTTGCTGGAATATATCTGAATTTTTATTCATTAGCAAAGTTCAGACATTTGGCGCAGCCACTGCATAAATACAATCTGAAGACTACAATAAAATTAAAATAAATAAATTCTAAATCATTTCAGTAGCACCACTAGCGTAGTCACTGCGGAATAAAGTCTCAGCTATTAACATTGAAAGAAACTCCACATGAGCTTTTGCTTGAGTCACACTGTGTGACTGTGTTTGAACTGCAGTTGTTACCACATTTTGTAGAAACAAAAGTGCAAAACCATAGGCTATAACGGTTTAAAATTTTATTGCTACTGGAAAAAAATATCTAACCTATGTATGCTAGTGTTTGATTGTCGTATTTGTTTCGTTGATGCGCTTAAAATTAAATTTTTATTTATACTTAACATTTTTTGTTTATTTATTAGGTATTAGGCACCCAGTCGCGGGTACCTCGTCGAGCATGTAGGACACCTCCCCCCCGCCCCCCTCCCCCCGGTCGTGGTCCGAAGAGGCTGAGACCCTCGTGACGAAGGAGCCCCAGGGGGCACTCTCAGGGAGCGAGGCCGCGTAGAGGGGCTGCGTGAAGCGGGGCGCGGCGTCGTTAGCCTCCACCACGCTGATCTGAACATTCTGTGTATACGCAATAAGTTACATTGTAGGTGTGGACGTTCCGCGCATGAAACAGGTCTGAACGTAGGGCCTGCTACACACAAAACAGTTACATGGGAGCCTTCTACTCACGCAGTAAGTGTAAGGTCTGAATGTGAAGATGTGAAATGAAGATAAAGAATGTAAGATGTCAACACAGTGTGCAGAACATCCACATCTAACCGTTGTGAAATTTAATTTTTATTTATACTTAACATACCAGTACATATACCATTACCGGTGCATATCAGTACATATCCCATTACCGGTACATATCAGTACATACACCATTACCGGTGCATATCAGTACATACACCATTACCGGTACATATCAGTACATACACCATTACCGGTACATATCAGTACATAACACACCAGTCAGATGCGAACGTTTAGAATAGCCCATTGGTGTTAATATTGATCCTTGATCGATCAGGGACTCATCCTTCACGCAGTGGGCAGCAAAAAGCTAAGCTGGTAAAAGAAGCAAATACATGGGAGCTCGATGCTCACATTGTTTTTTCACACACGGTTTATACATCGCTGAGCGTCAGGCGCGCCGGTGATGGCGCGTGCGTGTATTTAGATTAGACTGCAGGGCCTGACTGAGGCAGTGACAGCCAACGGCTGCAGCTGCTGTAGCGGCCGTCAGTCGTGGCGTTTGGAACGCAACAACGCTCAGAGTAAACGAACGGGGGGTCGTCTTGCAGACCGACATGTTTCCTATTGGCGTTAGAAAAACAATCCGGATGCAGTTAGGATGCAGTTAGGCGGACGTTCTGCGCATGCGCAGTGTCTGTCAGCGGCTTTAACAAAGTACCAATGTGGTATAAAGTGTGGTATCGGATTTTTATATTTACTTAGTGGATCGCAACATATCTATATATATCAGTTATATTAACATTTGATATCATTTTATTTTGACATTGCAGGGCTATTTTCAGAATTGGCAAAGCGTTAAACTTACTAGATTCAGCATGTGACAGATAATTATTTATCTGACAAATTGTTTACAACATTTCACCAACATTTCTAGGGAATTTATATAAACATTTATATAAAGCCCGCTATTAATGGTCTTTGTAAACATTAATGAATGCCGAACGTTTTCAATTTGCAATCAAGTTCTACCTTTTATTTCATACTTGTAATGTTTTCATAAACGTCTTGGATCACATTGTATAAATTATCTGTAATTGATACAATCCCGGAAGTTATCTATGAAAATGGAATTTTTTTTTATCTTTCTGGACATGGTATTTTCAGACAAGGTGTTAACTTGCTAGATACAACTTTTACAACATAAATTAGCAAAACCGTCACGAGCTTGCAGGCAATAAATCTCCCAAGAAAGGTTGAGCTCAGAGCCTCAGACCTCGCTAGCGATCAAACGGCGCGCCACCCACTAAAGTGATCCCCATATACACGGCCTGTCATAGTCCACATCCCGCAGTCTCATTGAGGACATGATTTAGACATAAAACTGAGTTTATCGAGTACTTATTACACTGCGGTATATATATATATCTAATGTCATAAAGTCCGTCAGAGCTCGTGTGTGGGCTCATGCCCGCATTCACGAGGGAGGTTTAGCCTCGGCGACCATCGATCAAGCTGATTAGCGATCCGTCAGTGAAGGTCAGGCCGCCCCTAATCAAAAGATCGCCGTCCAATTAGGCGACAAATCACCGCTGATCAATTCGGAACTAACACACGTAGCAATGCTGAAGTAACTTGTGGGATAATTTAAGATTTATAGTATCAGATAATTATATTGCATAATTTTGTCGTTAAATTGGGCCTAAGCAATAGGGGTTTAGCAACAGTATTTCTGGTCTGCAGGATAGTCGGTTACAACAGATTTCAATGGTAGTGGTCGTTGATCGAGCAAAAGCTGACATTATTTGAATTATTTTGAAATTACATTCGAAATGTCAAAAATCACAAAATTCTTAAAACAAAATGTGTCCGCAATGCGAACTCAACATTTTTGGCGAATTTGAGTTTTTATTGTTAAAACGTCTATCGCTTGTAATTCAGTTTTGCTGGTGGTTTAATTTTGACCAAAGCGCATCGTTTAACATTAAAGTTACTTATTCAAAACATAGAAGCCTTAGCTGGCGCTCAGTAATCATTACCTTCCTTGACAAGCCGTTCGGTGTCTAGCCAATCATTTTACGTTTTGTCATTAATGGTTAGACCGCTTAGATAAAGGGTCCATTGATGCACAATGACACTGCCAAACCACCCACAACCCCCGCCACCCCCATCGAGCCACCCCCCCACGACAGTGTTTAATTAGTCGAGACTGTCTGACAGCAAAATCACCACCAGACACAGCACACTACAGGGTGACTAACAACAACGGTACTTCATATCTCACTATGCAACTGCTACAAATTTCATTTCGTTTGCTTCAGATTTAAACAAGTGGTGTTTCACATATTTCAGAATCGCAACCACAAATAACAAATGCGCAGGGTCGTCCCAAACAAACACCGCACACTACCATAACTTACCGTAATGTAACTCCTGCAAATGTTGTTCAATTGGAAAAAATGCAAAAACAATCATTCTATGGATGCCAGTAAATAAGCTTAATGCATCTAGACACGCCTAAGGACGCGACGCTATAGATTTTGTGAAAAGTATGAGACTAGTATTTTTGGATTACCCGATATAGAGCTACATGCATGTACATACAACACAATACACACTGGAGACTGACACTGTCCAGAGTTAGAACTGATGAATAGCGAGATAGCAATAGCTGCCAACGACACATTTCCTTGTAGGCTTCGAGCAGACCAATCGGAAATGCAAAAGACATGACCCTGGTCACCCTACGCAGTCGTGACTCTCGTCACCCTATAGTACCGGACATGACTGCTGAATGGGGGGCGGATGGGGGCATTGTAAACTTTAGAACAGAAGTGGTCTCTCATAGGAAAACTCAAGAAAATTCTAAGGCATGCCGTTGATAGAGATCTGACAGCAAACCGAGTAGTCAGCGGTAATATTGTCTGATCCTCAAAAAATTGTGTGTCTGCAGACTGGGGTAAAAATAGCATAAATATATAGGCCAAGAGTTCCCCGGGCGAGTCGTAACAGGCCGCTAAAGCAAGCGGTCGATTCAATAAACTGCAATATTCTTCGCTACTGCTCACGATCCTTAACAGCATTGGCACTCACTTTTCTTTAAAAACACCAAACCGCTCCTGAAAACGGCACATTTCTGATCCAAAAGTGTTATTTCTAATCACACTTTTGTACAAATTTGTTTCAAAAAGCACATAGTCCTTTTTTCAAAAACTTGCTTTTTAGCATATATCACTTGACCTCAAATTTCCTTGGTCCTTAAGTGTTCAAAACCACCAAACACCGACCTTGCTGGCGGAGAGCCTGGGCCGACCCATGTCGTGACACTTGACCATCAGGCTGTACCCAGGAACCAGGCCTCTGTCCAGGCGCCCCGCCGTCACTACCTTGTACTCCCCCTCGTACAGGGGCACGAGGCGGAAGGCGGGAGAGTCGAGGGAGCAGCGTACCCTCCCGTTGTCGCCCGAGTCGGCGTCGCTCGTCGAGACGTGCGCCACGAAGGAGGCGATGGGGGCGCTCTCGGGGACCTCGAGAGGCGCGCCCCCCGTGTCGAACATGGCGTCCACCACGATCTGTGGCAGCCGTAGAAACTCGCGTTAAATCGGGTTTTTTCATCAAGTGTTAACATTTTATCCGAGGTTAAAAAATCTGAAAGCAGCAGCGGGACGGCTATAAAGTCACGTGACTACAACAATACCGCTCAAAATTAGCAAACTCAAACAAGAGCTTAAAGTTCAAAACACTAAAGCAAAAGCAGCTAAAAACTTAAACTTAACTACCGACACCAAACGAGACCATTATAATAATCATTTCTTTATTTCGCCACTAAGGCAGATAATGGTAACAAACATAAACAAACGGCGTAAAAAAAAATATAAGCCAATTAATCAATAAATAAATAATTAAAATAATACATTCATCAAAATAATCAATTTTTTTCGTGAATTAATCAAGTAAGTAATACACTTACGACGGGCGCGTGGTCGTTAACATCGAGTACGGTTATGAGGAGGGCCGCGTGGGCGGGGGTTGAGTACTCCCCCTGGTCCTCGGCGAGCACCCCCAGGTTGTACGCCCCCTGCCCCGCGTGGTCGAGGGTCTGCAGCAGCACCACCGCCCCTGTCTCCTCGTCCATTGCAAACAGGTCCCCGTGCATGGCAGCGCTGCGCTCCGAGAACCTGCGGCGCAAACGGAGCTCTGTACACGGCAGAGATAACCTGTGGCACAAACGGGGCTCCGTATACATGGCAGACAGAACCTCTGGCGCAAACGGGGTTTAGCACATGGCAGAGAGAACCTTTGGTACAAATAGCGCTCCGTAGATGGGTTACAGAAACAGTGGCACAAACAGGGATCCATATACATCACAGAGAGAATCTGTGCAACAAACGGAGCTCCATAAATCGCTGCTGACCCATACCTGTATCGGACTACTATCTGATCCAATCTGACCCTTATTTGACTCTTATTTGACCCCTCTCTGACCCTCACCTGTATCTGACGTGCCCGTTGAGCCCCGTGTCTGCATCAGAGGCAGTCACCCTCACTACGGTCGTCCCGATGGGCACGTTCTCCAGCACCTCCACGTCCCAGCTCTGACGCTCAAATACGGGCGCGTTGTCGTTCACATCCCCCACCTCCACGTCCACCACCAGCGACCCAGATCTAGGGACAACACCTTAGATCAAGAGTCCACCTTGTCTCATTGGGATCAGGGGAAAAGTTTCATCTAGAAGGTATACCTACTTAACGAATGTAATTAAAAACAGTCCAAGCGTTTTGTTGTGTTTTTGAAAAGTGAATACACAACCTAGCTAATAACACATAGATCAATTAATGGAAAGCTTAATGTCAAAGTCTAACAGACAATCCACAATTAAGAGATGTCGCACAAATCTTAACACAGTCAAAAATAGAGAAAGAGTTATGATGTCATACAAGCTGCTATCACCCCCCCTTCCCTTACCTCCGCGGCTCCCCCCCGTCGTCCGCGATCAGCGCCAGCTCAAAGCCCGCTTCGCCCTCGCGGTCGAGCCCCCGCAGCAGCACGAGGCGGGGCTCCAGCCCCCCCGACCCGTTGCGCACGTCCAGGCGGAACGTCGCTCCCGCTGCGGGGGACAAGAAGGGCGAGAAGCGGTAGTCGACCACCCCGTTGGGGGGGCTGTCGGGGTCTGCGGCGGGGGTGAGGGGGTAGTGCTCAGACCCGGGGGGCGCGGACTCAGGAATGGTAACGCGCAGGCGCGGCCGGGGGAAGGAGGGTGAGTTGTCGTTGACGTCCACGATGAAGATGTCGACCTTGATGACCTGCAGGGGTGTAACAGGAGTGTAGTTATGCGCGTATAACAGTGGTGTAATGGAGGAGTGTAACAACTAATAGTGTAGTGTAGGTGTGCAATAAGCCGATCAGTACAAGGTTTATGAAGAAAGTGTAATCAGCCGAGTTTAGAGAGGAGCCGCTTTAAAATATTTCTGCTACATCACTTTTAGGCCTTAGAAAAACGAGCAGGAGACAGAAAAAAAGAAAGTTGCAAGAAGATAACAGAAAGATTTTGAAATAGCCGATATACAGAAATATCATATACAGAGCTATATTATTTCTGTTCAAGACCATCAGCTTTCACACAGTATGCCAGCATATAGCATAGATTCCATAACCACCATAGATGATATTATGATGAAATTTTATCACGTGCAATGACTTGAAGAGATTTAATATTGAAAACGAACAATTTTCCAAGTAGGCTATTGGCTTGTATTGTACTATTCCCTAACCTCGAAGTATGCAGCGGGTTGAACTGCGACATCCAGCTTGACGACACAAGTCCACGCGCCGGGGCAGATGACGTCACGGTCAATCACCGCCCGCGTGCGCAGTATTCCTCCGCGCTCGTCGAGCCCAAATAGTTCCGCAAGCGGCGTCTGGCGCAGGAATACAAAGCTGAGAGTCCGTAGCACGCCGGGCGCATACTTTTTCTCGAGGCCCGAGTTGCGAACTAGGTCGCCTACAAATGTGTCAAGCGGTAGTTCCTCGCGAACTGAGAAGAAAAGTTGTATCCCTCCGCCTCCCGAGGCCGAGCTAGCGATGACGGCGGATGTGTACAGGAACGTGACGATTACTGCGCGAGTAATCCAGTGACGCGGCGCACAATATAGTCCATTCGACATGGTGGCGCTGAAAATAAATATGAGCGGGTTTATAATTAATGTACAGCCGACAATGCTATACAATTATTAAGTTTTTTGTTGAATTATTTGAGTTCTGAAAGGTAAGCAATTTTTAAAATGTTGTAGATTGCTGTAGACTGAGTGAACATGAAACAGTGACGAAGGAAAGTAAGAAAATTAACACGAATAGGCACACGAACGATAAATGCAGATCATTCAGACAATTATGTACAAATGAGTAAGGAAACACTAAACCAGATTATCAAACATTCAGAAAAAAATAATACACAACAGCTATCTAATATTTTATGCAAATGCCAGCTAATCATGTCCATATTTTTTTCCAGAATTTAAATGAATAAAAACACTTTCATATCTTAGTGCAGGCCATTGGCACGGCGAAGCAATCCAGCATTTCGTAATCTACTGTTTCTGATTGATGTGAAACTACCGAGTCAACTTTTCAACATCTCTGCCTATAGGTTACCACAACACGGTCACATCAACAAATGAGCAAAAAGAAACCATGTCGCCGAGTGAAACTAATGGAGCGTCCTCTGTATATACAACCTCGCCGCCTTGCAAGTTGCAACTCTGCAACGAAACACCGTCCCGCGGCGTGTAGTCTCAAGATCGTCTGCTTTTAATTCACGACAAGAATGCGGCCAGCTGAATCACAAAGCGACGGCCACAGGCAAGCTTCTGCGGCGTAGTGATCTGTGTGTATAGTAGGGGTCAGACGGGGTCAGCACGCGCGGAGATGACACGATGATAATATTTGAGGCATAGTCTAGTTCGATAGGTGTAGGTCTACTCCACGGTGTAGGTCTACTCCACGGTGTAGGTCTACTCCACGGCGCATTGTAGCATCCACGAGACCGACAATTATTTACTTCCAGTCAATCTGTGTAGACTGCATTGCAGGCTACTTATATGCTTTTCCAAAAATACAAAGCGACTTCGCTCCGAGGAAACAAAACGCGAAACGATGCCTGATCAGATATTGACTTTGAGTCAGCCTGCAGGGTATGCAGCAGCCAGCCTACACAGACCACTGGAGGCTGAAGCAGTGGTGGGATCTGCGCTGACGGCCACTTCCAGTACTTTGACCGACCGGCACGAGATTGGCAGGAAAGACAACAGCTGGAACGAGGATTTCAGTGGAAGTGATTATTTCTGGTGACTATTATGCGAGGGAGCGTAAAGCGCTGCCTCTAACCGTTAGCGTTTACTCAATGAATGGACTTCTGACAACCCTGCCAGACCTATTAAACATTCAGCACGCATAGATGCCATACCTATCGAGGCCTAAACCTATCACCGACCTACTCAATTTGTTAAACATCACACAGGTAGTGAGAATAGTAGCCAATTAATTATGCCACAAGTAGTAAGCCTCCAAAATGAAGTATGGCATATAAAACATCAGTCATATAAAACAGAATAAAGTATGTCGATATAAAATATAGCACATCGGCACGATGACACATTCATTGTAACAAAAATACAAATATGAATCTCATTCACACAAATCCACTTTCTGTATGTAGTCTGTTGCACTTCTCCCGCACCTACGATTCAAGCAAACGATGTTTTTCCATCTCC
>JAQIWG010005263.1:0-14767 GCA_034695025.1 Chamaedrilus cognettii | reverse complement strand
TTGTGTACTTTTAGAACTAAAATACATTGCATGGTTTCTTAATTTGGGGATAGAATTGAATTACAATAGCATACATATACTGTATATGTCATATGTATCGTACATATCTCAATACATACTATGTATTTAACATTTAGCAAAAATGCTTCCAATTATGATGTGATAGAGCAAAACGGATATCATATCCGTAATCAGCATGTAAAATCCTATAAGGAACAGCCATTAAAGTCTCTGCCGCAGAATTTTTTTTTTTTTTGTCGACCAGTGTAATCGGCCCAGGGGCGCCACTTACGATTTTACTCCGGGCGCCGAGTATAGCCTACCCCCGGGCGCCAAGTACATGTACATGCATAGGCTAAGCATTACTTACATTACTTACCCCCGCTCATGAGCTTTTTGGCTAGCGTCCATGCTGACCTATGGATTTTAAACAATACATGTACACTTTTGATCACTGGCTTAGCTATTATGTCTAATGAGTAATAAAGTCGGCCTGTATGGTCAGATCCTAGCCAACACCACCAAAAGATGACTTATTTAGACATCCGTTAGATTGTGTTGCCTCTCACTCTCAGTGCTCATAAATAACAACCGATAGCCTAGCCTACGATAGAATATTTAGGCTAAATCTGTACCCAGGGATCGATCCAAATCCCGACGCTCTACTCTTGGGAATGTGAATTCAATTGTGGTCGGCGGCGTGTACAATGTGTATGAATGCGACAGCAGTTGTGCAGCAGACACCGCTGACGGCACGCCGGAGCCACTTACTGCTACATAATAACACTAGCCCAGTCTAGTCCAGTGGGCCTTGCTCCGGCATACTCCCCTAAGTTGTTGAAAAGCTTGTAGGCTTACATGTCATTCCAACACTTAGGCTCAAAACCGCTACGTGTACTGTACATATAGTCTAGTATTTTAAACGCAAGCTTCAACATCATTATCATCTACTAGTAACATTTCTGCCACATGTATATGGTGGAATTATGCATAAAAGTTCTTCACGATTTGTCTTTACAATTTGTCCAGCCCGATAATTCACAGCAAAAGTGGAAAGATCTGCTTTTACACCGATAAATCTTAGTAATGCAATTTATTTTATGTTATGACAAAATTTAGCAAAGATCAACATCCATTTATTGTCAATATTTTTTGCAAAATTTGATTAATTCGGTTGAAAAATTTAAAGTTGTGAGCCAATGCCAACTTGTCTGTGTCTTGGTATGAAAGTTCTGATTTTGTGTCCTTCTCACTCACTCTTTTGGCCACTGCGTGCAAAAATCAGTTTTCGATTTTCTCAATATTCCACGAGTCATTAGCGTTCAACTTCACTCTTCCAGAGGCGTCTATCCCTAATTCCCTATGCTTTGTTGGCGCAGCTGCGCCAGTTTTGGAGGACGCTGAGGGGGATGTGGAAACTTTGAAAAAGTTGGGGGGATGTGGACGCTACGATTTGTACGCTAACAAGCCGTGGCTGGGAAGAGAATGCAATTACGGTGCATCGTGCAAGTTGGCTATAGAGATTACAGGCGGATTATAATTATTGTAGCCTACCACATCACTCTACCAGAAGCTTACAGTGGCGGCGGAGCAGTTTTATTTTAGGGGGACGGTTCCAGTCGATGCCAAAGACCTATTTTAGGGGGAGGCATTGCCCCGCTAAACAATTCAAAGGGGATAATGTTTGATGCAAGAAGGTTTCTGTTAACATGTTGGCATTACATGCAGTTAGTTTGATGGAGCTATGGAGGTGTATATGATATGATTTATTAAAGTTATTTAAGGCCTTCTGCTGCGCAATAGAACAACTGAAGACAGGCCTAAATACCTGCAGCAACATTTTTCAAATGCCTTAATTATTTTTGTCAATTTGTAATGGCTACAAAGCAAAAGTTTAATTTGAAGGGGAGCAAATCCAATAATCGAAGGGGGGGGGGCAAGAACACAGTTCCATGGGGGGCGCTGCCCCCCCCACACCAAAATTTTAGGTGGGGCATCTTCCCCCCCCCCCTAGCCCCATTAGCGCGCCGTCACTGGAAGCTTATATATATAACGTCAGACGATTCCGCTATTACAGAACTGTCTGGCTCTCTGTCCCTTAGCCCCTAGTCGGATATTTTAGTCAGAATGGACTTTTGCGACTTTCGGGCTTTGAGACTGACAGTTTGAGACCTTGCGAGCGTCCCTGGGTCATCTCTAGAAGTTATTTCTAGAGATTTGCGTATATAGTTAAGGAAAAGAAGGTTTGTGAAAAAATGGGTTTCAAATGTACCCCTAACCCCTAGTCGGATATTTTAGTTAAAATGCGTTAGCTAGATGTCGCTATTTTGAAACCATTTCCATCATTTTTCTTCACAATAATGCAGCAAAATCAATGAGATATTAATTATATCTGATTGGTGCATGCATAGTGTTTATTTTAAAATTGCATCTAAAAAATGTGAATTTAAATTTTTGGGGGGGATGTAGGCAACAATAATCCACCCTAAGATTGGGGGGGGGGGGGGGAGAGGGGATAGACGCCACTGCACTCTTCCATCATAATCATTGGTATAAATATTATGCAGTTAGAAATAGGACAACTGCTTACCTAAATGATTGGACTAGGCTACTGCACTATAGCGATTTGCCGTCTGCAATTAGGCCTATAGAGCATACATGCACATATGCAGCTGCAGTTTCGCACGCACAGCCTATCGTGGAGTAGACCAGGGGTTCTTAACCTTTTCCGTTACGGGGAACACTTAATTTGAGCAATGAAGGTCGGGGAACATCAAGTCTCGATACGTCCCCACGGGAGCAGTGAATTTGACAACGAGGGGTGCTCGAACGTCTCTAAAAGCCAAAGGGCCGTCCATGAAGTAGGCCTACGGCACGCTTCGAGGGGGAGGGGAGAATTGACAAAGTATGAAAATTAGCTACAAGGGGGTGGTATATTGACATGCATGACGTAACGCAAATTTGAGCTGTTTGAGAACTAAGCTTTTTTCGAGAGCGAAGCGACCGAAATTTTTTTGCATTTTTGGTGGTTCAATAAAAAATTGGTGGTTCAAAAAATCGTCAATTGATGAAAATTGCAAATCCAAAAATCGACAATCGGTGTTTAAAAAAAATTATGGAGAGCGTTTTTTTTGTCAAAGCTAGGACAAGCATGGCCACTTCGGTGGGCTACTGAAGAAGACTAGGCTATTATTAGCTCATTAGTACATGGGCATACAGGACATATACACGTAGCTTAGAATATATAGGCCCTTAGGGCCTAGTCACTGGTTACTAGGACTAAATAGGTGACTGTGACTAGGCCCTGATAAAGAGATCACTAAACTGCTACTTGACAAATTGGATTTCAGGCGGCTTCCTTATTCTGGCACTTTTAAAACTGGAGACTAACTATCAACGAGTTTTAATAAAAAAATTGACATAACATATTTTTTTTCCTCTGCTGGTTGGCGGAACACCAGGCCACTTGCCGCGGAACACCAGTGTTAAGCGGAACACAGGTTGAGAAACCCTGGAGTAGACTATTCAAAAGCTCATGGCCTTAAAACTAATAACAGAACTAATAAGTAATTATCACCGAATTCACTGAACTAGACAACAAGTTTGGTGATAATTTATGTGCGGTACATATCATTTATTGTATTGCCTGAAAAATTTAGTTATATCTGAAAACAAATTACTGTAAACATGAAATTTTCGCGTGCATGCAATTTTTGCAAATTTCGTGCATCGGAAAACCTCACAAAAATTACATGCAGCAAATATGTAGAAGCTATTATAATGCGAAGTCCTCGAAAATGCAAAATATTTATGTGCAGCTAAAATTTCTGAAGCAAAACCGCAAAAATAGCATGCAGCAAAAATTTCATTTTTTACATTACCGGTACACTGGTTATAAACCGTGTCCCGATGAAAATGACCACACATTAAACTTGTCACAACTCGGTCAACAGTTATCAGATTGATCTGAAACTTTATATACAACAACTGCAGCCATATCTACACCAACTTGGAAATTTGTAGACAAATGCGACTAGTTTTGACCAAATTATGGCTGTTTTGTTACAAAGTGCCGAAAAAAAGTTTCCGCATTAGTTGCTAAGTATTATGTGCCTATGCACTCCTAAACAAGCAAATAGTCAAAGAACATTGAGTCACAGCAGGTGTTCAAAGTTTCCCCTTGCTCCCGGACACAAGATCAAAGATGCGGACGCCACTGTTTGATTGCTCCATCGATGATCTTGTGACCAACAGCTTCCACTCTTCAAGTAGACGCGCCCTCAGATGATCGACGTCACGAATGCGAGTATGATAAACGCGCTCCTCCTGGCTTAATATCAACTGCTCAACCGCATCGACGTTTTCTGCAGTGTGAATTATGCGCTTTTTCGCGCTGCCAGCCTTTCGGCACACTGCGCCGGTTTCATATATCTTCTTCTTCAAGTGACGACTCACAGAGTGTAACGACCTGATAATCTGATAACTCTAGGAAATTCCCTAATGAACGTTCTTGTTCCATACCCCTTCTCTTGACGGAATATTTCTATTAATATTTTATCTTCTCTGTTAAAAACCATATTTGAATATTTCTGTTTTCATTTAAAACTAAATTAAAAACAGTGACATCGCTGACGTCAACGATCGCGAGTGAGTAAGCTGTATGATAACTTTTTTCAGCACTTTTTTAAAAACAGCCATAATTTTTTCAAAACTACTCGCACTTATCTACATATTTCCAAATTGGTGTAGATATAGCTACAGTTGTTGTGTATAACGTTTCAGACCAATCTGATAACATTTGACCGAGTTATGACAAGTTTAAAGTGTGGTCATTTTCATCGGGACACGGTGTACATAAAAAACCCAGGCATATCCGTTTATTTGATCCATCCTGTAGAACAACATGCAACAATACAAGTAACAATGTCATCAAGTTTATGAAATGAACAAAAGGAAGCTATAAGCGTAGCATCTGTTATTCATCTTGAACGTTGTCTTTTTTCAACTACAGAGGAGGTACTTCTTGCCTCAGCTTCAAATCTGCGGTCATCTGGAACCAGCGTTCATGCAGTCTCCTCTTACGAGCCTCTTGCACAGCGACTCTGCAGCAAATAACAAAATAGCATTATAGTTGTAAGCTATGATCAGTGGCACGCATGTAATTTTTGTTAGGTGCTTCACATGATGTTGATATGCCTGGCTAGCCAAGACTACAATGTTTCTAATTTAGACTCAAAGACACTATCAAAACACACTTTCAAGGGAACTCAACTGGATTAAAGACTTTCTATTCTAGCAACTGTTTCAGACCGCCAAATTTCCAATGGTTCAAGTGTACTAACATTTCATAGGGAGCCTGAGCCTTTATGGCAAGAGGCCACAATCATACGCCAAGGTCCTCTCCTCCCCCTTCATGTGACGTGCGATGTGTGTTGCATGATGAAAATAATATTGCCAAACTGCACGAGAATCATCACACAGATGACGTTGGAGGCCCATTGATATTGTGACTGCATGCCCTGCCGCCATAAACTCCAAAAAGCCACAATAAAGTTGTTCAAAAATGATTTAGTTCAAAAACAATCATTCCCTTTGATGCAGCCTAAACAGCAATATTTAATCACTGCTAGTTATTCATTTGTTAAAGCTCATTATCCGGCGTAAGGTCTACGAATGCCCGCTTTTTACACCAGTATACATGTAGACCTACCGACGCTACCATATTTATAAACCATGCATCACGTACAATATGCGTCTTCCGATAGGTATATTTTTGCTAAGGATCACCGTGTAAGACAACACTGACTGACAGAAATGATACTAGGCCCCAAGTTCCTACTCCATGCGATTGTTTCGCGTGGATTCATCCAGGTTTGATCCCAAAATATTTTAAAAATTGACTCAATTGCCAATCAAAAATTGTGTCAATAAGGTTCAATAAACCGATGAGTGGTAGGTTCAGTTTCAGTTTCAGTTTCTCTTTCAGTTTCAGTTCACGTGCGGCTTTATCAGTAATTAATCGACGTAAGCTTACCTACTGTATGAAATAGCAAAACTATGATAATTATTATTAATGCTGCGATTAGCCAAATCACGGATCATATCCTTGGTCACATCGCGGAGCATATTTGTTTGTATATAAAGCATAATAGGCTTACTTTTAAATAAAATTGGCTCAACAGCTATGTGTAATACCTTGAGCGATATTATGACGAAATAAAAACTGATAATCAAATTGGCAAAACTGCCAATCAAAATTAAATTTGATTATTAAAACTGCTAATCAATTTGCTGAGCTTATATTCAGGTCTGCGCATCGCCCATCTGTCACACGTGTGACATACGTATGACACACGTATGACACACGTATGTCACACATATGATCGTGGCCTCTTGCCATTGGACTCCTGCATGTATCCTTCAGCTCTGCTAAACAAGCTGTGGACCGGCGGTATGTCGCAAACTGATTATTGTGTTTTAAAGCGCTGTAACAATGAATGGTATATTTGACACATGTATACATGTACAGTATATCAGGTCAATTGCTTCATATTCATCAGTAATTTTATGAGTATTTGATTCGCATACGCATTTCGTACTCTACACGTTATGACGGAACACGTCTAAATTCTATTTTAGCCGATTTCGTGGGACAAGTATGATTGAGACATCTCTAGCTTCAGTTTTCAATTTCTTGCTACTGTGAATCATTATTAAAAAGATAATAGTGTAAACCAGAATAAAATTTCAGCTCACCTATTGCACAGCGCTTTATTCACAACGTTCTCCAACAGGTCGTGGTTAGTATCACACGGTGTAGTATTGCTACAGGCATCGTTTGAACTGCGATATTTGTCCACTTCCAAAAATGAAGAAGTTTGATAGACAAAAATGGAGCATTTCTCATTGAATTCATCCGGTTCTGCTTCTTTTCCTTCTTTGTCCTTTTCTTCCTCCACTTTGCCACCATGTTCCACTTCCTCAGCAGTGTTCTCGGGCTCCGGATTTCGTGAATTATCAACTCCTACATGAACACAAACAGCAATATTTTTCAAAAGGCCTAGGTTAAAAAATTTGTTTCAAACTTTAGCTTGCTTATGTTATCTGCCCCACACAAGACATCGGCACAAATAAAATTTAAAAAATAATGCAAAATAAATGTCAACATCATAGATGAGCCAGGAATATTAAGCTCATAAATGAAAATGAAAGTAACTTAGAAAACTTAACTTTGAAATCGTAAACCTTGGAATAACTTTTACTAAATTGCAAAACTTGTTTACAGAAAGAACACAAGTATATCATCTTAGCCTAGGTATGGTCATAACTATATAGCCTTACGTAATTAAGATGTCTTGAAATAAAAAGGTTAGTTCACATTAATTATTGGGTGGCTGTATAAGTGTCAACGTAAAAATCACACAATGTGACAAAAAAAGTGACCTGTCCCTTAGTCACAGACTGCCATGATCACAATCCGATACACGTTACTTCATAATTCTCAATGCTTTAACGCACTATGCGGCAAAGCGCTGCAGTGCAATGGTTAAGGCATTGGGATGTAAGCTCTTGGATCAAAGTTATAATTTCTATGCTGGAAACTATGGAACGATGGTGTTACAGGGACCTGGCGAATCTGATCCAGAGTCACCTAGACTGGGAATTGCTAACGCAGGTGTCACAGTTGATTCAGCTGCCAGCGGCACTTCACGAAGGCAGCGCCGCCTTCTCCTTCACTTAAACGAAGGAGAAACCAGCATCTGATGATGGCTTGTGACACAAAGCACCTTACCGTTGCTCGACCTCGATTTGAATGCTATTTAAGTGCGATTTAGTTTCGTAGTTCAAATTAACTAATTTTTCTGTTGCTTGACCTCGATTTAATGTGCGAATTAGCAATCTGCGAATGAATTTTTTAATTTGCACATTTCAGAGAATTAAGCGCGAATTAAGTGCGAATTAACGGCCAAAACATTGGAAAGTCAGTTGCGTTTCAGGATTCAAATTTTCACGATATTATTGAACATTCACCACTATTGACACATATTGACACGATTAGGACTGTAATAAAGACCAGAGTTCAGCAATATTTGTGTATATTTGCTAATTCGCACGCAAACCGAGGAAAATCGTGGAGCAACCCAAAAATTTCAATCTGCAGCCTAGCTTAAACCACACATTGAGTAATGTGCAACTTAGCACATGCCTATACTCAAATCGAAGTTGCGCAAGTAGCCGTTAGAGAGGAGACTGAGGTATGACATGGCGCTAAATGTTGAATTTGAGGGGCATGACACGGAGATAAAAATGACACGGCGCTCCATGAATTGGCACCGGTTGACAAGAAGAAAGAGAAGAAAACTAGAATACAACTACGTAAAAGAAATAAGGCCTATCTAACCGACAGCGTAGATGACGTGTGCGTGGCCCGCAATGACGGCAGTAACGGAGTCAAAGAGCGGGGAGGGGGCGCTTGGGAGCGTGTAGAAGGCCGGCAGGGTGACCTGGCCGAGAGGCAGCCCTGCCCCCATATCGTGCACTAGCACGGTGCCGTCACGGCGGGACAGCAGCGCCTGCAGCACCACGCAGACCGCTAGCAGTAGCAGTGCCTGTACTTCACAATGGACACTGTCAGATCAGAATAAATGTAGGATATGTGATAACGATAAATGATAGTAGTAACTTTTAACTGTGTGTTTCAAGGGCACTTTTATTTCACCGCGAGAGATTGACGGTGACATTTGACATTTCAGCAAAAAATATTCTGCACTGATTCTTTGAAGTCCTTCAAGAATACAGTACCGAGGAAGAAGTTAACGATTGTTTTTAAAATTATGCTCTTTAACACACAGCGTCAAAGCGGAAATATTAAAAATAAAATAAAATGAAAATATATGAGAAAAAAAATCATTTAAACGTGAGAAAAACTTATTTAACTATTTACAGATCTACTGAAGAGAAGATACATTCCTCCGCATGCAAGTCACGTGGAACTTAATTTTCTCCTACAAGCTTCGGTGTTTCTTGTAGGTATAGTACCTAAATCTTTTGACATCAAAATTTCACATCTTGGATACAAGTAAACTGCGCAATTGACACTAAGCTACTTGCCTTTTATTCATTCGTGCAGCATACTGCAACTATAGACAATTAGAGTTATACAGTAAATCACATACTATGTCAATACAGTAAAATCATTTTACGTCTCTCTCTAGCGTGGCAGGTCCCTGATTCCAGGAACCTGCCACGTGGCAGGTCCCGGGCATCAAACTCCTCCACTCCGATCTTTCCTCGGCCCTTTCTTCAGCTCTCCATACGTTTCTTTCCCAATCAAATCTTCTATCATTCCTATTCGTTTTCTTTCTGGCCCCTCCTTTCTTCCATTCTTCCTTTAATGATGATTTTCATTAATTCATCCCACTTTATGTCACAAAAATGTAAAAAGTACAAAATGAACACACTCAGAGCACCACCGATCCCAACACCATAAATCGCACTACACCGAGAAATTATCTCTCACACGCCAGCTCGGCAACAATTTCTTTATTTTGAAATGAAGTCGCAAAGGGGCGGGAGGTGGAATCTAGGCTAGAGAATATTTTCAGTAACAACTGCTTAAAATGTAAGTTGCTTAAAAGCATCGATCCGTGCTGTATTCGACTATATCCTCGACTACAGCACTGAATCTACTGAAGTCTTAAGCTATCGGAGTGATAGAGATGCATCTGACCAGTACTGGACAGCCGGTCACTGGCTGCACAGATGTCGCTATCTGGTCCTCGCTCTCAATTCTAACAGAACACAACCATGCCATCATACAGCCGGGGTCTAGTAGGAAAGCACGTTTACAAAATACATTGCACATTGCTATAGTTGGGCCATGACAACAGGTTGACAGGGTTCAATATAAGAAAACAAAGTATGCTAGTAATTAGCTTCTTTTTTTAACCATTCTATTTAAAGTCCACTTTACTATTCAAATATTTAATTTACAAAGTGAATAATTGCCTATGATCCATAACGAGGATCGCTAAAGCCCAGCAAAAGCATGTGATTTGCATACAGAAATCAATTCACATAGTCATGTTGAGACATCATTCCTACAGATCATGAAAGCAAAGTTAGGCTATACAACAAATTATTTTTCTGAATAATGCAGCTGGATATGAGCCAATGAAATTTTATAAAAGAAGTCATACAAAGCTGTTCAATATATGAAAGTACTCGCTGACTCGCAGGAGATGAGCGAGATGGAGGGTTGGAGCTCGGTCGTGGTCTGGACGCTGTAGAGGCGCCCGGTGGAGCAGACTGCGAGCAGGGAGAGGCAGCTGGGGCAGCCCGGCCTCCAGCAGCAGCAGTAGGGCGTGCTGCAGAGCTTTCTGAGGAAGGCGAGCTTCACGACCCGGCCCTCGTCCTCGACGCGCACCACCTGCGTCCTGCCTGACAGCAGCACAGAGCGAGGTCAGGACGCACCACCTGCGTCCTGCCAAAAAACAGCAAGCAGAGCGGAGTCAGGACGCACCACCTGAGTCCTGCCTGACACCAGCAGGCAGAGCGGCATCAGGACGCACTACCTGCGTCCTGCCGGACAGCAGCACAGAGCAGGATCAGGCATGCAGCCTGAACATGTGCTACAAGCCTGCTTCTTGTATCTTAGTACGTCAGGGGCGGCGGTTCTACGTTGGTGATGACAGGGGATGCATTCCCCCTCATCAGCATGTCAAGTCAAGTTTTATTAATCCTGAGGTAAGAAACGGCAAGAAAAATGAATTACACCAAATCAAGTCAATCATCTCTCCCAACAAGCATGCCACGCCAAGTTTTGGACAGGGTATGATAGTCTCTGTATTCGCCATAAAAAATAGTCTCTGTCAGCAACCCGCCCCTTCCAACTTCCCTCGGTCGTGAATTGTACACGAGAGGAAAATCCTCTGTCAGCATCCCTTCCCCCCTGCTCGCAACTCATATGAAGAAAATCATGATTACCCCCCCCCACAAAAAGTCCTAAAATCGCCCCTGCTTAGTTCCTGCTTGAGCACTTGTTGCCAGGCAAGACAATATCCTAAATTTACTACTAGATGGCATTTTTAGCTGTTTTAATTCAGGTGCAGAGGCATACAAAATTTGCATTGCAAACCGGTGTCACCGATTTGACATGCAACGCATGTTCTCTGACAAAATATCAAAAATCTATTCATTGATTGCAAACCATACGTCTCAAGTACATACATTCTATACACCCCATCGTATCAAGTCAATCGCCCCTCCACATTTTATTCAAGTTGTCTGTCGCACATTTTTTTGTCAACTCAACAGAGCAAACGTTGAAATGTGTCGCAACCCAGATGTGTACCAGAGTGTCTGTGTATCAGAGTGTCTGTGTACCAGAGTGTCTATGTTCCAGAGTGTCTATGTACCAGAGTGTCTGTGTACCAGGGGGTCCATGTATCAGTGTCTGCGTAGCAGAGTATCTGTCCCAGACGTGTACCAGAGTGTCTGTCCCACACGTGCATCATGGTCTGTCAAAGACGTGTATCAGAGTGTCTGTGTACTAGAGTGTCTGTGTACCAAAGTGTCCGTGTACCAGAGTGACCGTGTACCAGAGTTTCTGTGTACCAGAGTGTCTGTATACCAGAGTCTCTGTGTACCAGAGTGTCTGCATACCACAGTGTCTGTGTACCAGGGTGTCTGTGTACCAGAGTGTCTGTCCCAGATGGTGATGTTGTTGTTGGAGAGCGCGAGCACGAGCAAACTGGCGCAGGGAGAGACGGCGCTCGCAGTGGGGGCGCACGTGAGGGGGCGCACCACGTCAGGGAGCCTCAGTTCTGCAGGGACACTCTTTGCCACGGGGGCGGGGCTGGCAATGAGCGAGAAGTGCTGCACAAAGCGATGCCCCACCCACCATACGGCGAGCAGAGGCTGCCCGCTCGATACCAGCCCTGCAGCTGAGAGCAACCACATGTGCTTCTACAACTCATTGAACCAAGTGGATGCTATGAAAAAATCTGACAGCACGGTGTGAAAAAATATCACACCTTCTTTCATACAAGTCGTACTTCAACTTATTAAAAATTATCTGATCATTTTGAGGAGAAATAGCAATATTGCTGATCATAAACCATCTGACTATATTATAATTACCAAAAAAAATCGTTGATCAATAACCTACATGATCTTCATTTTGTTTAAAAAAATACCACAGAGCAACAGATTTTAATTTTTCTTTGAGGAGCACACCTTGACACCATAAAATAATATACACCGTGAGTCAAAAAAGAAGATGGAACCAAACTTATGGCTGTAACTTTGTCACATGTAAACCGTTTTCCTCAATTCTGTCACCCTGGAAGATCATTAAATTGACAACAAAATGGTGTATTTTGTTTCAATAAACTTAACTATGTTTCCAGATCTCCATAAAAATGCTAAAGGTTCTAAAATGACATAAATCATGATGAAAATACACTACTGCCAACAGTTAGTGTTGCTAAGATGTAACTTCAGAGACAGGAGCATGTTCCAGCCAGAATTAAGCTCCATTGAGCTTTCATCCCTGGATCCAAAAAGATGAGGTCGATGCAAGCCAGGTTGCACACAATCGAAATCAGCACCGCCTTACTAAACCTTGACCGTGAGTGCGGCGCACTTTAAGCAGAAGCACTTTATTGCATTCGTTGTCACAGGAATATAGCCCATTGTCCACCATTCTGTTCACTCCCTAGCAATGCTACAGGGAAGATCTCATCCGTGAACAGGGATTCATGTTTTACGTGTTATTCTCTCCATTTATTTTCTGCATCTTTTGACACAATAAATTAAACAACCCAGTTTTGCGCAATATTTTCATTGGAATTTGTATTAAATTTAAGTTTTAACTTTCTCTCAAGTTTACAAAAACATGACAATGATACGTTGGAATAAAATATACCCATTTTGTTGGGAGTTGATTGGTCTTGCCCACAATGAAAGAATTTTGAAAAACGGCTACATTTCATAAAGTTTTGATAATACGTTTAGTTCAACCTTTTGATGACTCACAGTGTACAATATAGCATAGTTCACTTCTAGTGACCGTACACCTAGCCCACCAACGAACCAACAAGTTTAGTTTTGTCGCTAAGGGCAAAAATCAGTAGAGAACTCGCCGAGCCCCTCTGACTGCACGTGGCATTGTATTGGCGTGCACACCTGACGTTCAAACTAGCCTACAGACTAATGCCTTCAATAGGCATTAAAGCTAACCTCTAGCTCAGCAATCTAGCTGAGTTGCAGCCGGTCCTAAGTCTAGAGAAATAGGGAGGGTTGGCGACAGGAAGAGCATCCGGCCATAAAAATGGCTCCAAAAACCATGATGAGACAATCAAAAAGAAAGAAAACCCAGCCACGTGCTACGCAGGTGCGTGAATCTCGGGCCAGGGGCGCGCCGAGCGGCGCAATGCTGGCCGGCGGTGAGAAATCAGCTGCAGCAGAAGGAGTCGATGGGGTGGTCAGGGAGGCGAGAGAACAAGGGCAAGGTGGGGTTCTGGGTGGGGGAGAAGTATATTTGAGGATTGGCATGGTGAATGTTGGTACGATGGCAAAAAGGAGTGCGGAATTGGCAATGATGATGAAGGACAGGAGACCGGACGTGTTGCTTGCAGGAAATAAGGTTTAGGAGAGGAAGCGCAAGGACGTATGGAGGGTATAAGTTTTTTTGGCAAGGACATAAGGATGGCGTGCATGGCAGTAGGCGTGGGGATCATTATCAAGTTCAAGATCATAATCAATGATCGCGGAGAAGTGGGTTGGCAGTGTATTAGAAATAAAGACAGTAAATAAAAGGATGATGGTTCTGCGAATGAGGGTGGGCAAGACGGTTCTGAATGTGGTATCAGTATATGCCCCACAAGTTGGGAGATAAATGTACGAAAAGGAGGAATTTTATGCAACTTTAGGAAAAATCTTGTCGGAAATAAGGAAAAACAAGATGGTGGCAGTGTGTGGTGACCTGAGCGGACATGTTGGTGAAAAGCCTGACGGTTTTGAGGGAGTTCATGGAGGAAAGGGTTTTGGTAGTCGAAATAAAGAAGGCGAGATGATACTGAAGTTTGCTGATGCGCGGAAAATGCAGTGATGAATACGTGGTTTCACAAAGAAGACTCTAAAAAAGTGTCCTATGAGTCCGGTGGATGCCGCACGGTAGTAGATTACGTGATGGTAAAACAAAGGGATCGACCAATGATAAGAGATGTGAAGGTCATTACGAATGTGCCTTGCATACCACAGCACAAGCTGATGGTATGTACAATCAGGTTGAGGGCGCATGCAAAAAAGAAAAAGGCCTACACCCCAAAGTGTAAAGTATGGCGGCGAAAGACGACAGATGTCCATAGAGAATTTATGGCGAAAGTTCAAGGCAGGGAATCAAAGAAGGATAAGAATATACAGAATGTCGAAGCAGTGTGGAAGGAGATGAAGGATTGTTTGCTGGGAGTAGCGGAAGAGGTGTGTGGCAGAATGAAAGGACTACCAAGGCATTAAGAGACCTAGTGGTGGAACGATGAGTGCCAGATGGTGGTGGAAAAGAAAAACATGCTATACAGTATATGGCAGAAGTCGAAGGAAGGAGGGGATAAAGAAAAAGCTGAGGAAGGTAAGTTAGCATATAACAAGGCAAAGAACAAGGCTCGGAGAGTCATTGGCAAATTAAAAGAAGCGGAAAGGAAAATGTGGGTGGAAGCCCTGGATAAAGAGGATGAGAAGGGAACCGTTTTTAGGATGGCAAGGA
>JAQIWG010005262.1:0-14768 GCA_034695025.1 Chamaedrilus cognettii | reverse complement strand
GAAGTAATACGACAATTTGTCAAAGTTTATGACTACAGTTTACTAAGGCGTATGTTTTTATACAAGATATCTAGTAGATTTTTAATAGTCATGAATAAGTCAAAAACGCTTTAAAAGTTTATTAACAGAATAAAATTTATTCTTTATTTACTTTGCTAATTGTCCTCCATCTTAGTTGATCTGCAGAATTCTTCTGAGAGTGATTTTTTAGGGGGTCATAGAGGGAATGGAATACTAATGATCTGGTCTATACAATAAGATGAAGATAATTAGACGATGATAATAAAATGAAGATAATAAGGCAAAGATAATGAAACGGAGAAGGTGAATGCTCGTGCAGCGCAGCCTAGCCCTGGTGGACCGGCGCGGCCTGCCCAGTCGAGCCCCTTTGCGTCGTGGCTCCTACATGCCGCGCCAGGGCCTTGGCGGCGCCGGCGGGGGAGGCTGGGGGGGACCCTGGGCCCCGCGCCCCTCCAGGGGCTGGATGGCCAGGGACCCCCCGGGGGGGTTCAGGGGGGGACCTCCTCGCTCGCGTTCGGAGGAACTGGGAGGGGAGGGAGGGTATGACATCAGTGATCTCATGCAGGTGAGGGAAAGTGTTGAAACAGAGCATACTAAACGAGGTGGAAATAAGATGAGAATAATATATAATATTAAAGAATAATATACATGAAATATTCGCGTCCATGTAAGTTTGGCGAATTTCTCGAATTGGTATAACTCTATCTCTATAACTTGGGTTGGGCCCTCTAAAAAACAGTGGCGAGAATAAAGTAACACAAGTAGTTTAACTACCTGTAATAATTATAAGCCTTGTATTGTTCAACAATTTATTTCAAACTTTCTCAGTAGCATTTTATCTTTCACTAAGTTTCTTTTAGGAGAATGTGGCGAGTGGAGGTGTGTTCGTTTGTGCGCAGGTATTGGGGGTGCGCGAAGCTCGCATGGCGCACCGCTTTGAGCGTCACCCCCTTTATAACGAGGGGGGCGCCCCCCCGGCCCCCCTCCCGCGCAACCGCCGCCTGCCGCAGGGCTACTACAGCTACTACTACCCCCCCTCGTCCCCCCAGTACCCCGCCCCCTCGCAGCAGTACATAGGGGAGACCCTGGCGATGGGGCGTCAGTATCAGGGGGCCAGGCAGGGGGGGGATGGCATCAATTTCGTCTGTGAGTTGATGAATGAGCTTTTGATCACTTTCTGAACTCGATTATAATCAATTGTATTTTTATGGTAAGGTAACTTTTTACATTTTTTCCATGTTTATTGCTTTGATAACACAGAAGGAATACAATACAATGATGCGCAAGATGCAAAGCAGCTAGGCTAACCCCGAGTCGGCTATTTTAGTTTAAATGGATTAAAAAGATGGCGCTGGCCTCCTCGACGAGTCTGCCTGGCATGACTATTCATTAGCCTACTAATCAGTACTAATCATTACTAATCATTACTAATCATTACTTTTCATTACTTTTCATTACTATTCATTACCATTTGAAGCGAGTCTGCCTGGCATGAAAACGTCTGGCATGAAAACGTCTGGCATGAAAACGTCTGGCATGAAAACGTCTGGCATGAAAACGTCTGACATGAAAACGTCTGGCATGAAAACATCTGGCATGAAAACGTCTGGCATGAAAACGTCTGACATGAAAACGTCTGGCATGAAAACGCCTGGCATGAAAATGCCTAGCATAAAAATGTCAGATTTTACTTCACTATAATGCAGTTAAACCAATGAGGTATTAATTTAAACAAAAGATTTCTCTTTGAAAAGGCTTACGCCTACATGTATGTCTAAATTTAACCCTGTATGTTAGATATTTTGAGCTAATGAAGTGCGAAATTAACATGTGTGGCATTTCATAACTTTGTGCTTTTGCCTTGTACATTTTTATTGTGTTTATTATTTATTATTTCTTATCAAATTTTTAAAGAAATGTCTTCTTTCTGATTCAATATGTTCCCGTTTATTTCACGCCACCAATCAGTCATATTTCACTGTGCAGGCAAGGGCCCCATCCCGCCGTCGGGCCTGACAGCCAATCGCCTGCGTCATCCCTTGCGCGTGGCCCTAAACCCTGCCGGGCGCCTCGTGCTGCCCCCTGCCCCCTCATCGGTCTCCATGCAGGTGGGAGAGCAGGCAGGGGGGGCAGGAACCCCCCCAGTAGCCCCTCGTCAGAAGATCGTCGTTCAGGATCCAGTGAGCCTCGAGCAAGTCAGCCTGGTCGATGACCCGGGGGAGAAGAAGATACCGGTATTCTGTTTTTCTTCTTTTTTTAAAGCTTTCATTATGTCATTTTTTACAAATTCGTTTGTAATGTGGCAGTTATGTTATACTTTTTAACCACTTTGCTCGTTCACGCCACTTTACTGCACCAAGCGTTCCAAAGGGCATGAAAATCGTGCCATCGTGCAGTAGCATTTTAATAAATGATCAGTAACTTGCTCGATGGTTTCTGTCCGCTACTATGTCCCAATGTCTGTTAAAATGTGTCTTTTGTCTATTTATTTTCAATGCTCAGTGTATGCAGCCTGCAAATTTGATGCGCATCATAACGCATGGTGCTGTTAATGGTGCCGTCAAATTCTGTTTGAGATCTGTTCATTCCGCATTGACTTAGCGCAACGATGGAATATAATCATATTAATTAAAATAAGAAGCAGCATTTGAATCAAAGCTGTTACTTTTGTCCTTGTTGTTGTATTTGTTTCTTCATTAATATATTGAGTAGTTTTCAATCCAATTGCTTTGTTTAATTTAGCATAATTATGAAGCATTGATCCGGATCCTTAGTCCATGGTAATGATTTATGCGCAGTGTAAGGTGCTGGGACCTGCCAGCGTCAAGGTCCCCTCGACCATTTCCTCCTAAACACCAGCCAGCCTTCTGATTGGCTGAGCTTCAACGTTCTGTCGGCTCTACTTGCCATCAACACGTGCCAGCCTTCCGTAGTAGAACTGAGTAGGAGTATCACGTGTCACTTTCCATGCCAGTATTTGTTGCATAACGTTATGTTCATTACTTTCCAACGTTCTTGACAACGTTCAGTAGAGTTGTTTCTATCTATCGTTTTACAGCCTGCACTAACATATTAAACTTGAGGCTCGATGGTTTGATGGCTGAAGGAAGAATGGAAGATATGATGTCTTTGTTAGATATTTCAGAATTGTTGCAGTATCATTTATAACTGTTGTGGAGGAGTTATACACGGCTCGAAAGTTTGATCTAGTCCGAAGCACGCTGACTGCGCCGAATGCTACGTTATCAGAGTATAATAATAAATAAAACTGTTACAAGTTGACATTGTTTGCGTAATGTTTTTACCTTGTTATGCATGGTGATATTTGTGTTGAAAACTGTTGAACAATATATCTCTAGCGACATTCTGCAACTCTAGGTCGATTACACGGTTACAAACTAAAGGCAGGCTTTAAAATTAATTCTGGAATTGCCAGCTGTCATATTTTATTCCCGAATGTTTAGAGATTTTGCCTGTCGCAATTTGCAGTCTAACTGGCTGCGCTTAAAGCTGATTCATTCCTTTAAATGTTTTATTGAGCACTGTCAATGAAAAATTTTAATAAAAATGAACTAGAAAGTGATTTTTTGCGAAAAAAGGCTACTTACTTGATATCGTCAAATTTTGCATTTGTTAGCATCTTTGTTATTTTTGTTTGTGATCAAATTTAAAATGCAGCTTTGTTTTATATCAGTGATGTTGTTCTGCATACTTTTTGATATGGTGCACGTAATAAACATAAAATTATTGCCTGTATTCTTTGTAAAAATTTTGCTTTCGCTACAAAAATTCACGTTCACCTTATTATTCAGATATCAATTTTGTCTACATGGATGTAAGATGCCTAATTGTACATTTAGCACGTAGTTTTGATTCATAGCTTGCGTATGCATTATCATTCAATCTATATTAATAATCTATGACACCATTTTCAATGAATCACGGAACAAAATTTTTATTACATAGCAAGCAGAAAGCATCTATTTGTGCTCGTAAATGTACCACTCGAATCGATTTAAATAACACATCAAGCTCTACTTCTAAACAGTTCATGTTATTTACATGCACTCGTGCATTAGATGGATCACCAAAACCAAGTAAAAGAGTGCATTCACACCAATATCAAAGAACGTAAAACTTCATGTAAATTCATAATCGTTGTCAGCAGTCTTTAAATCTAACCTAGAACCTCATTTATTTAGACCGCTTTCTGTAATAATTTAGAAAGAGTATGTTTTTTCATCTTCGTTTGCATGACATATTTTGAGTGCGTTACAGGTGCAGTATACATGCATAGAGTCGACCACAAAGTTGTCAACAGCTACGGTTTAATTAATATGAATTATAGAAATCGGTGAAATAATACGACTAATAAAAATTGGCTAATGACGCCATTGATAAAAATATATTCAATTGCACTTAAAAGGCTCCAATAGCCCACAATACACTGCAAACATTCATGACGTTCTGACTACTTTTCTCATCCCAAAATTCAGACTTGAACCTCACAAGTAATTATTTCACTCAAAACGTCATCCACAAAGTTGTTTCTTTTTCATCATGATGAGAATTTTTCAGATTTATGGAGTCACACCCTTGTCATGAAAAAGTATTCGAGCACGCTTTGGATCACAGTTATACCACTACTCTATTATCCTCGCAATGCGTTGTAATTTTTCATTCGCATGAAATCAATGGCTTGAAATAAATTTACATTTAAAATGAATTTCAGAACATTGAAAGAAAATGTTCACTGTTAAGATATAACATTTACAACGACTACTGTCGCTAAGCCTAACTCTCTATTAAATTTGCACTTACAGTATATTTCCTGAATCAAACAGAAACTATGAGATGAAATTATGAGCTCGTGTTTCGCTTCCAGCACCATTCAACAACAATCATGCTAAAATAATACCAATCCTGTCTGTATCAGTGTTTCATTACCCACATAGAAACAAAATAGCCAACCCAAACTACTTTCTTTCGAATTGAAAGATATCAACAGAGGTACGCAGATGCATATCTGTGTATCTGCACGATAGATGAGAGAAATTGATAATTAACTCGCCAGATCACGCTGCCACGTCAGTTGAACAAACAGTTCTTGATCGATGATCATAAAGCAATCTGATCGCGTCGTCTTGGAGACTAATTAATAATAACGAGAATAGTAGCCGCTATGAAACAACTTAATACTGTACTAGCTGTTATACTAATAGCTCCGTCTAGCATTGACACTATGCCTAGGCCTACTTCTGCGTTCATCACTCACTTGCTTTGTTTAAATGTATCATGTCCATGTTGTGGAACCCCAAAAGCCGGGAAACAAAGTATTGGCTTACAGCCCAGAGCTCCTCGGGCGAGTCGCAAAAGGCAACTAAAGAAGAAGTGATTTGCTTGACCCCGAGGCACTGAACCGGACTGCAATAGTTTTTGTTACTACACACGGTCCTTAAACTCTCAAAACCACATGTTTCCTGTCGGATATTCTGAAGCGAGGTGCACTCTGGTTTTAACAGTATAATTCTATTGGTTAATTTTCAATGTGAGAATGTGCTCATGTGAATGAAAACATGAATAATGGCTAGCTCTGAAAATCAACGAAATAATTGAACCAACTTTCGAACCATCAAACACAGTATTTAACTTAAGATTTTTTTATATTCGTCGTGCCTGCCGGTATGAAAGGACGGAAAGAAAAGAAAAAAGGTTAAGCGGTTTAAAAGACACCAACAGAGTGCCAAGTGAATATCATGCGTCTGGAAAAAAGTTCATTTTGCAACTAAACCTAACCTAATCACATTATATACACCACATTCTTTTAGCTTCACTTGTGTTTACTGAAAACAGAAGCAGAGCTTGATTTTTCGCTTGCTAGCCAAGATTCACTTAGGCTGATTCGAGATCTAACAGTCTCGCACAATGCATCCAAACAAACCAAACATCGACTTTCAAACTCATCAGTGTTACACGGCGAGCCAAAAATATAATACCTCACATTTTCATGCTTCAATATTGAACTCCTGCAAATGTTAAACAATCTGAATCAAATTTCAACAGCTAGTATTTCAAGTATTATAAATGCCGGTGGTACGTGCTCGAATTATCATCTGTATGCATCTAAACATGCCTTGAGAAGCATACTACGCACTGCAAGGTAGTTTTTTGGGGCTCGCAGTGTAGCTACACATCGACATCATTGTTCACACGCTTTGCATTTCAAATCTTCAGTGACACTGGGGCAAGGTGCATGAGCAAAAAGATCCAAGCTCCTAACCCACTTTCAACTGCCCTCTATCACATTGATCACAATCACAGTTCATCACACAGGGCTGTCATACAAGGCTCAGTTGTTTCAACAAAACTACAGCCATACTCACCAACGCTGAGATCTAAATTAAAGAATAAATATGTATACGCTAATCTGGGTTGGCAAATGAAAGAATTCTTTAAGCGATTCGATCGAATTAGCAACTCTGTTCAATTGAGTGCTTCAATAACCAGATAGGTTTCTGCTGATGATCTAAACTCAAATTGTATCAAATACCAATATGCAGGTCAGTAGTTAGTTCAGTTCATTTGCAAATGCACACACCGATATTGATATCATATAATGTCGCTAAGCAGTTTTGCTTTTAAAAATGATGCATGGCGAGTGATAAAAAGCATCCTCATACTGCCACAATGAATTATTTTTCACGAAAGTTCTTCAATTTGCCAATAATTTCAACAGGTTCAAGCCAGGCACAATAGTGCCTGTGGCATAGCCAATGCTCAAAGTACGCTCTTTATGCACACAGACATGAACCCTTGAGCCACATGCGCTCCATAGTGTGACAAGTATAAGGGGACGCTATTTCTAATCCACCGTCTAGCAATAATGATTCATTCAATGCCCAAGTATCTTTCACTAACAACATTGTTGCTGCCTTGGCTCCTACACATACAATGCCCTGCGTACCATCACAGACGTCCTAGTCTTCCGATGGTATCCAGCTGCACACCGTACCCTGTTCCTGAATAGGCCCAATATATGTTTCGATACCCCGTGACGTCACTGCCACCTCATAGATCTAAACAAAGACTGTCCTTACTGCGATGTAAGCGTGATGTACAAAATACTCCTTGAATCATCGACGAGAAAAGATCCGAGAACATTCATTTATATTCATCTAAAAGAAAGATTACAAACAGGAAAACTTACCTCTCAATGAACAGAATAGAAAAATTGCATGGTTTTTTTGCTATATCCAAGCCAAAAACAGAAAAAACAGCACCACAGTGCAAGCTCTTTAGACATTCCAACAAATCACGATCAGAGATCTTTTCCTGTCAATGTCACACAAAAACAAAACACCTGCATTGTCTAGGAGGGTCCCAATGCCTCCCTACTGTTTTAACTTCGACCCCTCCTCCTTCAATACTTAAACACCCTCCAGTTCACATTTCAAATCCACCCCCCCCACCCCCCATCAACCCGATCCCGTACCCATCCCCGTGATCCATCTGCCCCTCATCCCCCTGTACACCGTCCAATCCCTGCAGCCGGCGCTGCTGATTGGTTCCCGCCTGGCCCGGTCCCGCAACACGATTGGTCACGCCGCTGCCCCAGGGGGTCGAGTCGTCGTCGTGCCCAGGCCCCCCCAGCTGATGGGGGGTCGCGCCCCCCTGCTGGGGGAGGGAGCGGGGGGGCGCGAGGGAACTCTGGTAGGCAGCAATGGCGAGAGGGTCAGCTGGGCACTCGAAGTGTACGCAGTGGAACACCTTGACAGTGAACAGCGATATGGTGGTACATGGAATCACATCAAATACTCAATCATCCAATAGTAAAATATCCATAAAAAAATTAAGAGCTCTGGGCTGCACGCCAATTCTTTGCTATATAATAAATATTGAGGTCCCAGATGATGTCATTAGACGCCGAAACAGACACTAAGCCATTATTATTAACGTTAATAATAAATGCTGCGCCAAAGATTTTCTCGATTTAAGAACCGTGTGTAATAACAAGGACTATTACAGCACGATCCAGTGCCTCGGAGTCAAACAAAGATCCACTCCCCCTTCTTTAGTCGCCTTCTGTCACTCGCTTGAGGAGCTGTGCTGCAAGCCAATTCTTCGTTCCTCAGCTTGCATGGTATAATAAATATAGCATTAGGATCAAACCATTCATGTATGTATATAATTGATTTTTTTTTGTCCAAAACACAATACAAGCAGAGAAATAGTGTGCCGTAAATCCCCCACCTCATTCGCAGTGTTGTGGGTGCCGACGATCTTGATGTAGGTCACAGGTCGGGGTTCAAAGACGACGATTTGCCAGGAGCGACAGGCTTCCTGTGTCTTGTCGGCCACTCGTGACCACTCTGACTGGTCATTGGACAGCTCGACGTAGTAGGAGTAGCACCGACCATCGCAGTCCCACAGCAGCAGCCTATCGGACAAACAGAATGTAGGTCATGAAGAAATAAAATAGGGCAGGACAAAGAAATCAATTACGTCATGTTACGAAGAAATAAAACAGGCTAAGTTATTAAGCAAACTGACACAATAACCACCAGGCTGCTGATAAATTGATTATGACAAGCAGGGCCTGATCTGGGTCCTGAAAAAAATTAGCAAAAAATTAGCACAATTTAGTTTTTTTCGCCAGGCCGTAGTTTCTTTCGCCAAATTTGTCACGCATTTAGTTCCCTTCAGATGCATATTATATTAGCTAATTGTTCTGTTCATAACTATAGACCCAGTAACTGAGCTTCTAAGGACGAAGGATGGATAAAAAATTTGTCAAATGAAATTTTTTTTCGCCAACTGCAAAAAAAATCTTTTCTGGCGAGTTTGGCGACTGGCAGATCAAGCCCTGATGACAAGTCAAGAACAAATAAATAACATTAGGTCAGGTCATGAAGAAATCAATTAGGTCTGGTCACTAATAAGCTAATTAAGACACTTAGTGTAGAAACATTTATTTCATACCACAAAGTAATCTATAGGAGGCCATGCGTGTTGTGAGCAGGTAAGGAATAGCTAAGCATCATCCGCTGTGTCCAAGACAGATCTACTGCCTTGAAACACTTTGCCAATCTTTCCAAGACACACAATTGTCTTAAGACAATATTAAGCCTAAGACTGACATAAGATCGCTTCCTGAATGACGTCCCTGGCAATCCAAGCAGTACAAGTACGTGAACTGTTTCTCCGACGCCACTACTTGGCAGCCGCCGGGTCTTGAACACATGACAGCGCGCATGACAGACTGACACCTTAACTGACTGAGCTACCAAGCCGCAGATGCAAGAGAAGTTTAAGGCATCATTATTTTTTGGACCCACCGTGTACATACCAGCGAGAAACGCCCCTGTACCTGAGAGACCCGATGACGTAGGGCTGTCCTAGCTGGATGATTATGGCACCGCTGCCCAGCTGGTGACACGTGTAGCCCGAGTCCCAGTCGTAGTTCTTCAGGTCCCCGTTGATGAGCGCGTTGCGACTGCGACTCACGCCCTCCATCACCAACGCCGACTTGTCGACCGTCGCGACGTTGTCGCAAGGAACTGAAGCGCGCGAATAAGAACATTGAATAAGCACCGGTGTGACTACATAAACGTGTGACTAGATATCAGATGCCAATAGTCCGGTGAAGGGGAATCGGTTTAAGCACTAGCAGCATAAGGTACCGCGCTAAATTCTTATATTTATTCTGAAATTAAACAGCGCATAACTAGCGCACAAATTTATTAAAACAAATTCATGGAAAACGCAGTCAGTAAAAAACGAAACCGCAGTGCTAGACATTTGTTGCTAAAGAGGAAGAAACAAAAAACACGACGCACCGGTAAAACTTTAAAAAAAGTAAAACCTTTAAAAACAGTCGGGCTAAGACTCATAGAAAGTCTGAAGCTACAAGACCTGTGTGATGTTTCATCATCCATCATGAAAAAAAGAAGAAGAAGAAAACCTCACCGATGAGCCCGTTGTCGAGGGTGACGGGGGCGAGAGTGTACATGCACTCAAAGGACACGGCGTGGAACACTCTGTTGACCGTGTTGTGAGTCCCCACTATGCGCACGTACCTAGCGTCAACGACAAACACACACATTGAACAATCTACGTCAGCCGTTTCCAAGAGTCTTTTCTTTCCCCCATTTATAACTTCAAAAAGGGTTAGGGTTTTTGGGCAAAAAAAAGTAACTGCAACAATGGCGAAAGTATGCAGTAGCTTAGATCATGACAAATTCCTGGATCGTTCATGAAATTAACATTATTTAGCATTTATCGCTAAATTCAAAATTACTTTCTTTAACATTTATCGACTTACTACCACAACAGACACGATTTCCTGTGTGCAATGCACACAACAAGCACATTCAATAACGTCTCACTTTATTGCGCACCATCCACCCTTCTTGACTAAGTCTTGTTCTCAAAGCCACGGCTGTATGCACATTGAACTCACTTGACGACGCGAGGGGAAAAGCGAAGGAACTGCCAGGAGCGACAGAAGTAGTGCGAGTGATCGACGAGCCTCGTCCACTCCACATTGTCCAGCGACCCCTCAATGTAGTACGAGTATGATCTGCGAGTTGACAGGGTACAAGCTGACAGGGTCCAGTCAAATAAAAATGCATTTAGAAACGATTTAAAACTATTACTTCTAATTCATTACCTTTGGTCAAGCAAAAATCCATATATTTTTTTACAGTTTAATGAAATTAAACGGTAATCAAAAAGCAATTATTAAAAGGAATTTGACTACACACAAATTAACTGCCTTCAACCTTGTAACAAATTTAGTGGCAACAAAATCAAAGGTATTACCTAGTCACAATGTACCCTATATCTCTGGTCAGGTAATCAACCGCTGAGACTACACCTCCGATCAGGTAATGTCATTGACTTTGAGGTAGTGGTTTAAAAGTCAAAGGACCAAGCATAGTTACAAAGACAATCACAGTCCAGTTCTGTGATCCCGGCACAAGCGAAAAACTGCTCTCACCTCTTCCATCACATTTTACAGCTTGCCGCAGAGCTCTGGGGCCTCATTCACAGACGTTTCGTAAGATTTTTTAAATTTTATCCTAAATCTAATTTAAAACAAATGGAGTCCATGTGCCGACCGCTGTGACGTCATCATTCGGCTTGCGCGCGACTGCGGAATTTCCAATAAAAAATATAAGATATTTCTAAGAATCTCTTAAGACAATCCTAAGACTAAGATTGTCATAAGATAGACTCCTGAATGAGACCCCCGGGCTGCAAGTCAATTCTTTATTCGATGAGGTACGAAGCCTCCCGCACCGCTGGTCGTTGTCCCAGAGCAGGAGACGCACGGCGTTGATGATGTACTTGCGATTGAGTTCAACGACGATGCCCTGCCCCGCGTTGTCGTCGATGGGGTGGCGCGTGAAGCCCCGATCCTGGTCGTAGGTCGTTGAGTCGCCATCGAGCAGCGATGCTTTCATCTCGCCACAGATCACCTTGGCGTCGTGGTGCTTCATTGTCGCAATGTTCTCCT
The DNA here is from genome assembly GCA_034695025.1 of Chamaedrilus cognettii. Taxonomy (NCBI): domain Eukaryota; kingdom Metazoa; phylum Annelida; class Clitellata; order Enchytraeida; family Enchytraeidae; genus Chamaedrilus; species Chamaedrilus cognettii. Next base: position 3,229 of record JAQIWG010005262.1, on the reverse strand, counting down.
CGGGAACTGCAACAGAGTGCAATTTTCTTTTTTTCTTTTTTCCTTTGTTAACCCTTTCAAAGATATGTCTACTTTAGTTTACCCTAAGTGGTTACTGTGAACTTGATTACTGGGAGCTTGATCAGTGCAATTAAGCTTTGAGATAGGCAAAAGCTGTAGCAAATCAAATTTAAAGTAGCAAGATAGCAACAATAACTATTATTGTTAAGAAAGGACAAAGAGAATGAGGAAGTGGATGCGGTGAGTGCCACTGAAGAACAAGTGTCGAAGCGAAGAGTGGAGAAAAAATGCTAGGTGTCCTATCACTCCTATGTATAGCGGACATAGTGAGAAAATAAGTTACTGGGACTGGGAGGTTCGGACACGTGGAACATGAAGGACAATGTTGAGAAAGGGAGGAAGTTAAGTAAACACGAAGGGTTGCAATAGAGAACAATATAAAGGAGCAAGGCATGAATAGAGAGATGACAAAGAATCAGGAGTTGTGGGGGAGTCTCATCGTGGGAAACGTCCAAACTGTGCCAGCAATAAAAGTGAGCTTATGTAAAATGCAAACGATGATGATGAACAGGGAACCTGATTCTTTATTTGACGATTCTAGACCTTTCGGTTTATTATACATTTTTCTCATTTATTTGCTTGTATTAATTTAGCTTAGTGAACAGCAATGGCCACAAACTCCACACCGCACGCTGCGCCCTCACCAAGCACGCCGCGGTGGTTCAGCTCCATGCGTGGGACGCGCTCGATGGTTGTCAGCGCGTCCAGCAGCGCGTCGCTACACACCAGGTGTGACGCACGCACCTCCGCCAGCAGAAACTCCCTCGTCAGCAGGGGAAGTCTCACCGCACCCATCACTCCGCCCAGCACCCCTTCAAACCCCTCACGCCGACACCCCCCCATGCTGCTCCCCCCTCCACCGCTGCTCCCCCCTCCCCCGCTGCTTCCCCCTTGCCCCCCACCGAGGCCTTCGCCCCCGCTCCCTGGGGGGACCAGGGAGGGGGTGGGGTCGCCCCCCACGCCCCCCCCAAAGGCGAGGCTGCGGTAGTGCTCGGCCCAGGCCTGGACGGCAAAGAAGATCTCCGTTTCTTCGGCGCAGAAAGAGTCGCGAGACATGAGCTCTATGAGAGCCGTCTGCAAGCAGAGCGGAAATAATTCTATACAGTTCTCTCGCAAAACCACGAACTGCTTGATCATTAGTAGTAAATTATTGGAAACTGTACAATTTTTGACATGTTTACTAGTAAAATCGTATAAAGTATAGCGGTATAAAATTCTAATTGCATGCCAAATTTCCTGAATGATCCTATGAGCAAGATCACAAAGAAAAATAAAAAATACTAAAATTATAAATGGCGTTAGACGTCCCGGATCAACTAAACCAATAGTGCCATACCCAGTCACCATAGTTACAGCAATAAACTTATTCTTTCTGTTTCTGTCAACAAAATTAACTTTTGGAAGTTGTAGCTCCAAAATAATCATGTCAAACGGTTTCTGCCGCGTGCCGCTGTTTAAAGAGAGAAGGGGGAATCAATTCCCTGCGAACAAAAAATGAAGCACGTGTAACGATGAACTGGGACGATTAACAAGACATTAGCGGACGCTTTCGTTGTGCTTGGACTTCGGCAGCTTTCCAAATTCCATCGCTAAATATTGCCCAAACCCTCTGCATCATAGAGGCAAATAATGTAGGCCTAAACTGCGCCTGGCTTTCTGCTTAAATACAGGCCTAGTAACTGTTGCAGATTAATAGCCTACTGCAATGTATTTATCGCTGCTTCTGTAGCCTACGCAAGTAGGCATATATATCAGCCTACGGAGCTCGCCACTATATATCAGCCTAGCGATTCGACTAGATAAATTACCCCTTGTACCCCAGCAAGTCGGGGAACAAAGAACAGACTTGCAGCCCAGAGTTCCCGGGCGAGTCGTAAAAGGCGACTAAAGAGGGGGGAGCGGTTCTGAGGCGGCCCTCTTGCTCAGAACCGGACCGTAATAGTCTTTGCTATTACACGCAATCCTTCAAATTCAACCCCTACTACCTAGAGAAATTATACGTTATATAGTAATAAAGGAGGGTATCAGTCAGCCGGGGAAAGGGCAGGATATAAGACTATGCTGGGAATAATTGTTTTTGTTCTGAGTTTGGTCCGAGTAATACAAAGAGGGAGAGGGCAGGATATAAGACTATGCTGGCACTGATTAATTGCATTTGGTCTGAGAGAGTCAGAACAAATAGTGTTGAGAAACGGATGCCAGTTGAAGGGATATTTGGTCAGAGTAATTAATCGCTTTTGGTCTGAGAGATCTGATGTCGGGTGAAGGTTGATTCGGTGGGATAAGTTTATTGCTTTGGTCTGATTTTGTTCTGAGTATGGTCTGATTTTGTTCTGAGTATGGTCTGATTGCATGCCTTTGCTATAAGATTTATTTGTTCTGATTTTACTCGATTCCCTGGTCTGATTCAGTCTGCCTGTAACCTGTGGACCTCGGTGGTACCTAGTAAAGGTGTATAAGCCGAGGGAAACGGGATGCAAGGAGCGACAGAGCTACCTAGCTATCTACAAGCTGTCTAGCAGCTGAAGACTGAAAGACTGAATCGAAGAAGAGAATCGAGCTAGAGTTCTAAAATAGTTAACGATGACATCAAATAATAACGATACTGTACTTTGAAAGTGTTGTAGTCTCTATAGAAGTGAAGCTAGTCCTCAAATTCTACAAACTCAACAGAAGAGAATAATCAATTTCAATAATCAACAACAGAACCGAAAGTAGTTAGTAGTAAAAACCAACTACAATATATATATTATATTTATCGACCATCGCAGCAGTTTGATTTGTGTGATTAAACTATAATATACTAAAATATTGTTGAATATTATGTCGTTTTTCAATTAAATACCTAGCATTAGATTTAAGACGGAACAAAAAGACAACCAATCAAAAAGCTAATTCAATGTTATATCCGCGAATGCATGAATTTACACCAAGAAGCTGAATCTAGCTTTATGAAAAACCCTGTACCGTAACTCTGACCGTAGACATAAATTTGACGTAGCCCTAACATAACTCCGACAATAATCCGAATTACAGCCCTTGCAAAGCATGAGAATTATACATGCCGCACATCCCTGCACATCCCCCTAACCCTAATTAGTGTTAAGCATCAAATTCTTCGCAGATACAGCTGTGAGGGATGCAGCTGGACCGGAAATAACTGTCGCCA
>JAQIWG010005261.1:0-14770 GCA_034695025.1 Chamaedrilus cognettii | reverse complement strand
AGCTGTCTTTTAGCTGTCTTTTAGCTGTCTTTTAGCTGTCATTTAGCTGTCTTTTAGCTGTCTTTTAGCTGTCTTTTTGCTGTCTTCTTGCATAAGTGCATGATATGGCCCCCGCAGACCCCCTTAATAATTTGAAAAAAATTATTTGGTCATCAATATAATTTAGGGCCGGGCGCTAAAGGTGCATATAAGCACAAGATTTTTTTTTAAACATTTGGAGCTAAAAGTGCGCATATGCATGAGAGCGAGCTAGAAGTGCACAAAAGTAGTAAAAATCATACCCTCTCTTTGTTTGCAGCCTGCTAATGCATCGCAGACAATGCTAGTCAAATAGACTGTAATGGATATCAACAGTTAATATGCACATAAAAAGTTTCTAATTTGCCGTTAGAACTGGCAGTATGATGGTGATTTATAATTTGAGCCCAAACTTTGAAATCCAATATCTTTTTTGACCGCCGTTGCTTAAATGCACCTTTAGCGCCAAACCATTAGATCAAGCTTTCATTGTGATCATTGGGTGTCATGACGTCATGACTTCGGATTAAATTTTAACTCTCGATCGAAAAGCCCGGGCAAAAAAGTTAGTTGTGCCTAATTAGTGGGGCTTAATTAGTGGAGCCTAATTTGTGGGGCCTAATTAGTGGGGCATAATTAGTGGGGCCTAATTAGTGGGGCCTAATTAGTGGGGCCTAATTAGTGGGGCCTAATTAATGGGGCCTAATTAGTGGGGCCTAATTTGTGTTGCTATAGCCCATACGTAAACATATCGATAGGCTATAGAAATTACCGTTAAATTAATGCCCGTTGGTAAATACTAACGACTGAAATAAGGTCTGCGGGAGGGTGTGCATGTACTGTTTGTACAGTTGTAGGCCTGCACTGGATGGGCCTACTCTGGATAACTTTATGACAACACAAGCGACCCACTACCAGATAGCGGTAGCATGCATGAAATCAGAAATGAAATCGACAATCGACAGGCCACGCCAGGAATCATAATTCTCAATCAATCATCGAGGATCCGATATTGCATAATTTGGAATAGGGTTAAGCACATAAATAATTCTCAAAAACGGGGGGCTGTTTTAGGCTCTATAATTTGATTAGTGGCTGCTACTGTAGTGCAAGAGAAATTACGGTACAATATGATCAAAACAGTTTAATTAGCCTACAAATTATAGAAAGCATTTGCATCGTTCCATATTAGCGACGTGTCTGTTCTACGCTCCACATGCACCGCTGATGACGTGAAGCCTAACTGATTTCCGAAAGCTGCGGAGTCTAGCGGTCTCGTTGCTGCAAAATGTCCGTTCAAACTGTGAATTATTTTCGGTATTATGCATCTTCCTGCGCGCTCTAAAGCGGTGGGTTCAAGATTCATCATTTTCGGAACTCGTTTGTCGGAAGCGTTGTCGACCATATGGGATGCGGCTGAAAGGACAAACAACGATACAAACGAGGATTAATTAAACATCCAAATTACTCGCAAATCAAATCATGCCCATGATCATAATCATGGAAAGCCTATTACAATCCTTTACGACAATCCATTGTCAATTCTTACCCGACCCAATAGTAGAAGGTTTATTCTTATAAGAGCATTGCATCCGTTGTCACGTTATCGTATGCCATTCCGAGTCATAGATTGCACAACCTAACTCATATTAGATATTGAATGAAATTATAACGGAATGAGAATGGAGGGGGAAACAAGGACTATGATGGATGTGATAGTCAGAAGAAAGAGAAACTGGATTGGACATGTAATGAGAGGAGACGGCTTGTTGAGAGAGTCGATGGAGGGAAGAATGGAGGGCAAGAGAGGACTGGGAAGACTACGTATCGGGATGATAAAGAGAAGGGCCGAGAATTGACTAGGACGGAAGGTTTGGACACCAAAGACCTGCCATTTGGTAGAACACTGAAGAAGAATGGAATCAACTTACAGCCGGCTGGGCCCGGTGGTTGGTCCACGGCTGGGTGCGGTGTTGCTTCCAGAAGGGCTGGTTGTCAGCGGGAGGTTTGCTGCTGAAGCTGCGCACGCAGTGGACCGTGGCTATGACGATCGCTAACACGGTGAGCAGTAGGACGCAAGCACCGAACAGAACCGCGAACACCAGCAGCAGCGACGACCTGCAACACGCTATACTGTACAATACAATACAATACAATGCAATGCAATGCAATACAATGCAATGCAATGCAATACAATACAATGCATGCAATGCAATGCAATGCAATACAATACTCTAGACTACACAATACTAGCCCATTACAATACGATACAATGCAATGCTATTTATGAGCGTAACTCAAAGTTCATTATATCAGATCATTTATCACGGCGCCATGTTCATAAGATCAATTAAGATCCTTACCGCGGTTAATGTCTATATCACAATAACATTCAAATCAGCCCTGTAGCGTGACATAGGCCTACATTTCTCAATGGGGGCGGTCAGTTGGCAAGGGTGTGCAGAGATTTTTGCCTCTTGTACGCAATTCCAATCTATGGGGGAGGAGGTTGGTAGTGACGGAAGTTCCTTCCATTCCGCCAAAACTCCTCACAACCATCCAGTGGCGGCGGAGCGGTTTTTCATTTTAGGGGGGAAGACGGTGCCAGAGACCAATTTTTAGGCGGGGGGGGGAATGCCCCCCTAAAAATTCAAGGGGGGGAATGTTTGATGTTTGAAAGTTTCTGTTGTGTGGTATTATTTATAGATGAAATGGCTACAGCATACATCCTACAAAGTAGAAGTTTAATTTGAAGGGGAGCAATCCAATAAAAAAAGGGGGCGAGGGGGGGCAAGAGCGAAACTCAAGGGGGGGCGCTGCCCTCCCACAACATTTTAAGGGGGGTCATTTGCCTCCCCCCCCATTAGCGCGCCGTCACTGCAACCATCACGTAATCATTTCACGAAATGCTGCGTAATGGCGTCCATTTGTAAAAGCGTCAAAGTGTGCTACAACGCGCGTCAATAAAGGAGCAGTTATTGAGTTGTTCTACACATAAGTGTAGGCTGCAATACCAAAAAGGCTTCAATAATGTTATCGCTATCACATACTCGGTCCAAATATCGTCGCCATTTCCTTGATTTGTTGAACAAGCGAACTTGGAGGCCAGAACGAACACCTGAAATAAATAATGTAATATACAAATTTCTAGCATATACTCGTATATGTTATAAATGCGCTCGCATCGAGGGAGGGGTTCAGGGGTTCAACCCCCCACTTCAATTTTCAACCCCATCATCTCAAAAGTCACCTCCACCACCGACACCTGGTTTAAAAACATAGATTTTTCAGCATAAATCGCTTTTCCCTGGCCAGCGAAAAGAGAGAATGACGAAGCTGTGTAAACCGCTTTCCCATTCACAATCCTCCTCCCTCTTTTTCTCCATAAATTAGTTTTCACCAATTCACAAACTCAAGGTTATTGACTTTCTTATAGCAACACTATTATGAAGTGATTACGAATCATTAAACTCACAAGTATTACTACAGTTGTTATCATAATTTAATTCATTTAAATGATTATGCTCTTTCCACAACCATTCTACGGCCGTTATTGTTACGTTCTACTGTTGACAGTGTTTCTATCATAATTATGCTTCTATGCTATTGCTATTATAAATATATAAAAATGCTTTGTTTCCAAGCGATAAAAACAGACGTACATGTATCCAAAGGTTGGGCCTGTGATGAAAACAATTCCGTCTGGGCAACCTAGGACTACATCTCTCTCTCTTTCTCTTTAGTGCTCTGCCACATGGAAGGTCTTTGGTGTCCTAACCTTCCACCTTATCCGATCTTCAGCCCTTTTCTTCATATACGCATACGATTCCTTCTCAAGCAGGTCGTCTATCATTCCGATACGTGGCCTTCCCGGTCCTCTCTTGCCCTCCATTCTTCCATCCAACACGCTTTCTTCCAAAACTTGACCAAGTACGGGTCGGTCTTCTGGAACTTAAAGAGGGTCTTGATCTTGTCCTTGAGAATGTATTTTTGAATGATTTCTTCGATCGTTATTTTTGCTGCGGGGGTAGAGGGGGTTTGTAGTTTAAGTAGTTGGACTAGATCACGAGTGTTAATTAAAGTGAGGCGCAACGAGACAGCATTAAAACGCCTCAAGTGTCAACTGATGTTGCTGTGTTAGCCTCTTGCGGGGAAAAGATGATGCCCCATTTCACCAGCTGATGGTCGCTGGTGTGGTTCCACCCGGTCCGCATCCGGTAGGCATCGTAGGAACACCTGTGGCTGACGAATGCAAACCGCCCTTGCCAAAGGGTGCACGAAGTGACTCAAATTCTTTGCCGCGGCCGGGACTCGAATCGGCAACTGCCGCACTCGTAATCCACGACCAGCGACGCAGACTACTCGGCCACAACGCTTCGTCCTGCCCAATGGTGGCAGCAGGGGCAGGGCTGCCGGGCACAGTTTAATGTCATGTCCGGGTGCCAACTGTCATTCTTACTAATGTGTGCAATTTTCTCTTTCAGGTGGGCAGGTAGGGGTAGGCTATCAGTTATATCACTTACAGCGTTATTCCCGCTATCTGACACAAAGGTGAGGCGTCCAGTTTCGTTCTTGTTGCACTCGAGCGTGACGGTAGTCGACCTTCAACACAATCACAGCCGGTGTGTGATAGACTAATACATTATAACGAAATGATCGCTGAATAATAATAAATTGGTATGTTATTTTGATTGAAAATTTACATTCCATCAAAATGGCTGCTCTTTCAAATTAATTCGAAGCTGCTTGAAAACCGACATCCATCCGTATCGGATATCAACTTTGATCTGCGACGGAATTTGGTGGATCATGATATAGACCATTTCACTTCTTCAATAGTGTCTATTATAATTATTGTGCTTAAGGTCCGTTTCGGCGACCATGGACGTTATCGGAGACTCTGAAACACATCACATTTCTGTCGGGTCTTCATATTATTTACACAGGCCTTGTATTTTAAAATATTTTTGTCATTCATTAGTACGTTATTAGTACTTTATGCTATTTTCTAAAATTGTCTTAAACTGGTTGTGAAAAACACGGTTCACCTGATTATCAGGTGGACACATTCCAAAACGAGTCCAAAACAAATTAGTTTAATTAAGTTGACCTTTTCAAAGCACACTTTAAAGGGAACATATGATCTTAAAAATATCAACAACATCTCATTTAGTTTAGACTCGTTTGTAGTCTTGCATGATTAAATTTGCTCAAGTGACGATCAAAACATATTAAAAGAATTTTTAAAACATTGATACACCCACCTAGCAATGCTGGTTGGCGTGTACTTTATTTGAAGTTTCTGGGTGACTGCATCGTTCTGAAATGTGGCAGAGCTGTGCTCTCCAAAGTTCCACCAGCCCGTTGGATTTTGTTTGGGGAACCCCTGACACACCTGCGTGAATAAGGCCAAGAATCAAACTGCGAAGCATCGCAATAATTTAAAACATGAATGTCACTTACGAAAAATCTGGATTGCCGAAGGCTAAATAGTAACCTAAATTATGAAAAAGGCGAAGCGTTGTGGCCGAGTTGTCTAAGTCGAGTTGTCTAGCTTCGGATTGCGAGTGTGGCAGAGAGTCGGTTCGAACCCCGGCCGCGGCAAAAGATTTCGAGTCACTTCGCGCACCTTTGGCAAAAGTGCTTAATTTCGTCAGCCCTGCAAATAATCATCCATTAAAGTTGAGTGCAGTAGAGAAGTTGAAGTTGACGTAAACAATAAACGAAGAAAAGCGTATGCTTACACTCTGCTTTAAATTGTTTCCCATTCTAGCGTAATGGTACGCCTACCATAAAGCTCAAGCTTCACTATCATCAAAATAATTTGAAATTCGGCCTACTTTGTAATGCGCACTGTTTTAACATTATGCGCCATGCAACTCTTGTTACAGCGCAGACCGCATTGTTATATTGTATTCATTTGTGTTCTGCGTATACCTACTTTTGTACTTCGCGCTTGAACCGCGCGTCGAAAAACGAATAAAAAGGCTCATGATAATTGATATTTATTTGAAAGCAACACAAAAAGACGGTAGCTATTGATTCTACGATATAATAACTTTTCGCTGCTAGTTTTTAAAACTAAATTGTAGCCATGGGATAATAATGATACAAAAATTCGGTTAAAACTGAATAAATATAGCACAGCCTTTTGCTATAGCTTAAACACTGTATGCCTGATTTATTAAGCTCAAATTCACTTTTCTGTGAATTACAGCTCCCTTCCCTTCACGCATAACCTTTTTGCCTTGACTGTAGACAAGCAAATATAAAAAATACTAAGTATAGACCCATAGACTAATTTATAGGCTTTCTGACTAAATATTAGACATATAGTAGACAGCAGGGAAAACTTTTCGTCCACATTCGAAAAATCCATTGCTATATACAAGACGAGCGTTGTGGCCGAGTTGTCTAAGTCGCGGACTTCGGTTTGCGCGTGTGGCACAGAGCCGGTTCGAACCCCGGCCGCGGAAAAAGATTTCGAGTCACTTCGTGCACCCTTGACAAGGGTTCTTAATTTCGTCAGCCCTGCAAATAATCATCCATTAGGGTTGAGTGCAGTAGAGAAGTTGACGTTGAAGAAGTTGAAGTAAATACTCACCGCGACATTGGTGCATCCAGTTCCCATTGTGAACGGCGTGCACGGGTTGTAGAAGTAGGTGTCCGTAGAAAACGGACTGTCAATGTTGCTGAACCTGTGTAGAACAAGATCATACATGTAGGTTACCAAGTAGGTACTATTACAACTTACCAAGATTGACATAGGATGCAATTTTTTTAATTCTTTCAGCCATAACCTGCGACTTTATTCTGTCGTAGGCCACATCACTGCATGTAGGCCTATGTATCTATGCAATTTTACTTCAAGCACGGAGCACATATAATAAAAACATCAATACAATATATAAAATACAATCTGCTTGCAAAGGGAGACTAAAGGCCCTAGTGGCTTTAACACGGATCATTGGTATTGGATCATAAAGGACGTTTCAATCAATGCGCTATGCACACTCAATACCGTTCCTCAATAAACCAAGAGAGCCTACATAATAATTTAAAACGTTATACGCATGAAAATCAAGTTTAAAGCCATTTTGAAACAGTTTGAAACAGGTAAGGAAAGAGGACAAGTCTCCCACAGACAGATTTGCTTTATATTGAACGATGAACTGTGAGTCTGTGAAATATGGTAGCGTCAGTGGCGTATATCGAGGGTTTCTGGCGCCCGGAGCAAAATATAAAAATAGCGCCCCCCACCCCCCAGGGGCATGAATGTATGCGATTTTGTAATACATAAATCTCATTCAAGCCCTCGGAGGATGTTTTTCCTTTACGTGCAGAATTCGCGAGCGGCGGAGGGGAGTGGGGGGCTGTCGGAACGATTTTCTGGCGCCCCATATAGGATTGAGGGCGCCCCAAAGTTTAGACAACGGCTTTGGGAGCAAGAGAAAAGGGCCAAAAATAGCAACAGAGCGTAACTGGTCGCGGGTCTGCGGTTTGGCGCCCTGGGCGAATCATTTCTGTAAATGGGAATATTTTCTTTTTAAGATTGTGAGTCGATAAATGGGCGCAGGCTACCTCGGTGTGCCGGGTGTAGTGCTGTCGAGCGGAGTGAGGTCTATCAGTCCCTGGTCGGTCAAACAGGAGCAGGCGCTACGCTTGTCCTTACACACGGGGTACGCAGCTGTTTGTCCGTCTGTCCGTTCCACGTGACCACACAGACAGACGAGCGCACAGAAAAGCGCGCAGAACGCAGCACGGTACATGGCGCACCCTGTCGCAGCGTTCAAATGGCGTATAACTGATGGCTGCTGTAACTGCGTCGTAATGTTTATTGCTTTTCAAAATTTGTTCATCGCTCTAAAGAGGACGAAGTGTTCAATATATCGCACAATGCATATAGGCTACTATTGACCATTCATCAAACTATACTGAAAATGTTAGGCTATACAGTTTCAAGCGATCCCAGAACAGATGCGTCAAGCGAAAGCCTTTCAACTGATCTGAAATTGAAAACTTACTGTTGTGTGGCGGCAAAAGAAAATTTGCCCTTCGTAAATTTACTATTATCTAACACTGAATTTGTAAGACGGGAACGCACATAGCAACTTTGCATAAAATACTGAAAACAAGCAACACTACAGGAATAGAGGTCTCAAAGTAAACTCAGAGCTGAAATCGATAATTTCGGTTTCGATGAGCAAATGTAGGCGGGGGGCGTGAATAAGTCTGTTCATGGTCAGATAACTGAATGACCAAATGGGTCATGGCATACATGCTCATGTTTCCCCCACGTATACGCTTTTTATTTATTTTGGCTTATCAGAAAAATAACTATTGAAGATTCTGAATCGCATCAAAGTCGCCGAACAGGTTATTCGTTAGGAAGATAAAATAATAGAAAGTTGAGTGCGTTAATATGTGTTAAACGCACAACACATGCAATGCTTTTTTGTAGGCACGGACTGCCATATGAAATATGTCGCTAAAGTCCTACCCCTGCAGGCCGGGGAACAAAAATTGACTTTAGCTCAGAGCTCCCCGAGCGAGTCGTAAACGACGACTAAAGAAGGGGAAGCGTTTTTGTGCCGGCTCTCTTGCACTGCAGAACCGGAGTGTATATAGTCTTTATGCTACACACGATCCTTAAACCACAAAAAACACAATCGCAGAATTCAGTTTCCACTGTGTAAATGTGCCACGTTCACATTTTTAGACACTCCTTGCAAAGCCCATGGCTTCACCTATTACTTGCCACGTCACAACATAAACTTGCTATGCGTTCTTGTAGAGGGATTATGGTCGCACGACAATTTTCCTTGCTCTGGAAGGTAATTTCTCCCATTGCCAGCCTTTTGCAGGCGCAGTCAAGATCGCCCATCGTCAATACTTCATTTAGACTCTTCGAGTTGTTTGAACAGAAGTAACTATTAAATTGAATGAAACCCAAAATTTATATATTATACTGCGCGATATATTTGATCAGCTTCTTTAGACCCCTTGCTTTTAAAAACTGGCGCCGTTTTGTGTTCCTGTGGCACTGATAAAGTGTGAAGTCTACAATATAGACTATATGCCAATCATTAGAGCTTTATTAGTGGGGCCTAATAGGGTAACCTACCGTATGACCAAACCGCATGGGGTACTGTAATCGTAGGATGATGTAAGCTTACCTGACAAATGTGTTCTACGTGGCGATGCAATTGTATACTGGGCATAATTACATCACGACGCATCCAGCTTTTTTGCAGGATTTTGTGTTTGAAGGGGGGGAGGGGGTGTTTCAAAATGTTGGAAAGTGTTCGAAAGAAGGCGCGCTTCAAACCAAACCAAAAAAAATAAAAAACTTTCGCGACTCACTTCTAACGGAGTGGGCCCCCCACTAGAACCCCCTTATTTTCTTTTGTTGTTTATAGTTTTCAACAAATCATTAGGTCTACTGGTCAGAAAGTCTGAGATAGTCACAGAGGCAAAAACCAAAATCGTTTTTGGGTGTCAAAACAGCCCCGGCCCCAATGGGGTCTGAGGCTTTGGGAGGTGTTCATTCGTACTTGGGGGGGGGAGAGGGGGGGGTTCCCCCTTCTCAAATTTGGGGGTTCTGGGATAATCACTTGACGCATCGATGTTTAGATCCCAAATAATCATAGGCCGCCGTACATGTGCATCAGGCCTACTTGTGGTCAAGTTAGCGGCCGATTAAAGTTCACATCCGCCCATCGCTATAATTGTAGCCTAATGGTGAAATTACACCTTTCGGTCAAAACGAAGGACGTCTTGTCGTTAAGGATCATGACGTCATGTCGGCTGGACGAGTTCTATAGTAATCTATACAACTTTAGTTCTTAACGACAACACTTCCTTCGTTTTGACCGAAAGGTGTGCACGCCACGACAAAACGACCGCAAGCAGTCGGCGTCTCTACGGCCTTTTAGTACTGTCCTTAACGACAAGACTTTCTTCGTTTTGACCGCTTCCTTCGTTTTGACCGCTTCCTTCGTTTTGACCGCTTCCTTCGTTTTGACCGCTTTCTTCGTTTTGACCGCTTCCTTCGTTTTGACCGAAAGGTGTAATTTCACCATGGCGAAGGCTTGACAAAAATACGTTTTACCTAGCCTGTTAAGTATCACGCGTTTGTGCTTTTTAACTGATGATTTCAGTCAATTGAAACACATCTCTTTGACATGTTTTGGACTATGTGTGTGCTTTTTGCCAAAAAATTGGGGCTTTTAAAATCACATTTTTGAATCGGAAATGTGTTTTTTGGGGGGATCATTTTGATGCTTTTTATTGTTGCCTTGTTTCTTGTTGTCTTCTTGTTGAGATGAGCGTCGCGGAAACGTGTTGCGGAACGTATATACCGGTACACGGTGTAAAAGTTACAGCTGATAAACAGTACAGATTTTGTAAAAATCAAATCATCCTTAGTGAGTTCACCTTTAACCAGTTTCTTTCGTACACAGTGCAAAGCGCTACAAATGCAAAATGATCTAAAAAATCTGGCTGCTGTCACACGGTATTCAGTCCAAATAGAGTGGTCGTTGTTGCCATCGCTTCCTTTACGTGAAGTTAGAGAACGGACAAACGAGCTTAGAAGTCAGCGTAAATGCCTGCAAAAATAAAAGTATTACAACAAGAAAAGTGACAATGCACAATGGTCAATAGTAAGACAAGTTACTCGAGAATGCTTAGGCTAATAGCTAAAAGTAGGACAAGTTGCTCGAGAATGCTTAGGCTAATAGTTAAAAGTAGGACAAGTTGCTCGAGAATGCTTAGGCTAATAGTTAAAAGTAGGACAAGTTGCTCGAGAATACACAGTATAATTTTGCGTTATACTCGCGTTTTTATCATAGCAATACGATGTTTTTTGTTTTATCAAATTGTGTGTTTTTACCGCCGTAATGTAACTAATTTTTTTTCTGTTACATACCCTGTATTTTATGTTAATGCATGCATAACTTGATCCGTATGACTGTATGCCACCAACAATTTCTATCGTAGGAGCTTTATAAGAGCTTTAATAGCCTTAAATGATCCTGTTAGTAAGCTTTTATGTGTTTTTACCCGTGCCGTATTTCATTGTGTACGCTTACTAATGAACTTTAAATAAATAATATAAATTAGAGTCAAAAGCAAAACGTAGTACGCAACAGCGGGTGAGGCGTGTGTGAATATCCACGCTGCTAAATTTTACATCCATAATGTTGAATTTAGACTCCGTTTCGGCGTCGTATGGCGCCGAAACTGACTCTAAATTCGACATTATTATATTAATATTTTTATTGCATCAACATGAAGAGAGAGATCCAGTACACGTACGGTGGTATTTACAGATTCTGACACAAACGTGAGACGTCCAAGGACAGCCTGGTCGCACTCGAGCGTAATGGTAGACGACCTTCAAAGCAATCGCAACCGGTGCGCGAAATGTTATCAGATTTACGCTGCTTCTTTAATTGTGTTCATTCCGCTACGAAATATTAGGATTATGCTCAAAATTCCGAAAAAGTTTAATGGTAGGCCTATGTCCCGATACGTGTGAGCCGCGGTTAATGGTCATGAACGCGATGAAATAAAGATATTCAATAGAGGCCCGCAAGCGTAATTGGAAGCATTGGGCTAAAATCTCTTGTTAGCATAACTGCGCTATTCCCCTTGTATTATCAAAACTCGCGGCTTGCAAAGCAGAAGTTATTGAAGCCTCAGAGGCTCGGAGATCAAAAACTCGCTACCTTTCTATCGGATTCCCTAATAATAGTGTAGTTTCATCGTCTTTTCCTGTAAGTACATTGTAGATAAATGCTTGAAGTGTACATTTGGTGGTTGTGTGGTAGTTTGCACAGTAACAATAACAAAACGCAATCCCGGTCAGTGGTTCGGAGCCAATCTAAAAATCGTTCCCTCTTCTTTGGCCGCCTCTTACGATACGTCCAATGAGCTGGGCTGCAAACCATATAGGGCCAACGTTTTTTTCTCAGATTTTCAGGGGAGATACTTTGTATTTGATTAGAAACGATCTTTTCTGCAAAAATGTGCTCAAAACTTGTTTAAATGAAGCTCACCTAGCTATGCCAAATGGCGTGTAGACTATTTGAAGTTTCTTGGTGGCCGGATCGTTCTGGAACTTTGCGCTAAAGTGTTCTCCAAAGTTCAAATAAGTGATAGGACTTTCTTTTGGAAATGCTTGACACACCTGCGTATACATGGCAAAAAACAAAGCTGCTAAAGACATCGATAATAATAGTTGGACATCAAAAGCAAAAAAGTTGTGATAAGAAAACATGGATTTGGGGAAGGTTTTAATACAAAATAAACATAGATCAGCATTTATAAATACCCTTTTTTGCTTTTTTTGCTCGTTCAATTTCTACGATAGAATTCAACTTTAACTTTTTCCAAATAATCAAATGGAGTTGTAATTTCAATTCGTTTGAAAGTAAAGAAGAATAGCCAGCAGATTGACAGTTACTGACGTTTTCTACTGAATTAGAGTCTCCATGGGCCAAAGCAAGATTTTCAAATGAATTAAAAGAACCACTGAGAGTGTTAGCGCTTCTGCGCTACGCACCGCCACAAAGTTGCAGCCAATCATGCCGACGGTGAAAGGCGTACATGGGTTATAGAAGTACGTGTCCTTGATAGTAAAGTCGCTTATGTTGCTGAAACTGTGACACCAAACAAACACACAGCGCCCCGCAGATTAGAACGACT
The DNA here is from genome assembly GCA_034695025.1 of Chamaedrilus cognettii. Taxonomy (NCBI): domain Eukaryota; kingdom Metazoa; phylum Annelida; class Clitellata; order Enchytraeida; family Enchytraeidae; genus Chamaedrilus; species Chamaedrilus cognettii. The sequence continues at coordinate 2,041 of JAQIWG010005261.1, read as the reverse complement.
GACATACCAATTCCATGCTAGAGAAACTGCGGCAGCGTTTTGCGGCATCAGTTACTTCATTGCGAAAATATATAGGCTGTAATACATCGTGCGCGCTAGGCCATAAAGCTAAAGGTTTTCGTTTTCGTACGCTCTGCTACACATGCTCAGACGCTCAAATAGCTACTTGAGCGTAGGTCTACACCACATGCACTAGAGAGTGCCTGGTAAAACATTAAACAAAGTAGTTGTCTAAGTCGCGGACTTCGGATTGCGAGTGTGGCAGAGATTCGGTTCGAACCCCGGCCGCGGCAAAAGATTTTGAGTCACTTCGTGCGCCCTTGGCTAAGGTGCTTAATTTCGTCATTCCTGCAAATAATCTTCCAATAGGGCGGAGTGCGGTGGAAAAGTTGAAGTTGAAGTTACTATTCGGGTCACTGATATGCTGTTGAAACTACGACATAAAATAAAATTTAATTAAAATTACATTACTTTTGCCATTTTAAGACATCCAGACACTAGAGGCCTACAAATAAGCGCAGAATATACCTTGGAGCTCCAGTGTTAGTGTTGAGTAGAGTGAGATCAATGAGTCCCTGATCAGTTATACAGGCGCAGGGGCTACTCTGAAGCATACACACAGGGTACGTTGTGTTCTGTCCGTCTGCCTGTCTCACGTGACCACACACGCAGACCAGCACGCAGACAAACAAGGAGCAGAACACCGTTCGGAGCATAGCTCCTTTCGCAGCGCTCAAAATTAACGAGAAGATGACTGTATTCGAAATTAGTACCCCTATTATTTAACACTTTTAATATTGTCACCTAAGACGAATATAATCCTAATGGTGCATCCTATGAGCGCGTTTCCTTTATAGCATGTGATTTATAGAAACGATTGAAATTAAGCTTAGGCTAAGTGTCAACCGTATTAAGCTAACTTCAGATCTCTGTTTAGGTTTTTCGCTTTCGAAGCGGCGCTGTTTTATGCGCTCATGTATGCAGCTTACATTGCAAAATGTGTGTTATTAGACCCTAATGCCCTATTGCATAATTATTGAGTTAACCATACTAGTCTCAGGATGATGTGATATTGTCAAGTAGGCATACAAAATTACTTGTTGGTATTATCTGCTATCTCGATCTACCTACGGCCGTCATCTAAAAAATTCGGTCAAGTGAATGACCGATCAAAGTTCATGTCCACCCATAATAAAACTTTGTGCTCTTTATGCTTTGGCGAATGTTCGACAGCTTCGTCTACATACACAATCACAGAATAGGCTCAAGCACTTGTCACCTATCGGTCGATTTTATCCATAAGTTTTTAAGGCAATACGTCAGTTGCGAAGACAGACAACGAAAACGAATGACATTTAAAATCAAACGTTGAATTGAGCTCAGAATAATTACCAGTAAATATCACATAAAAATTAATTGCGTGCGTTATCCGATGCTTAACGTTTAATACAGAATCCTTTATCACAAAAGTTCTGCAAGAAAAACGAAATACAATGTATAAAGTGATCTGCAATCATTGTATACACCTATTGTGCAAAAAGAGCTGAAAATTCTGCTAAATAAGGAAAGATTGATGAATTGAACAATAGTAGTTTCTAATCAACAAGATTACTTATATAGATATACATGTCAACACTCGACATACTCTGAAAACACCTTGGCTATTCAAAGAAATTTGAAAGCGGGCAAACTGTAATAAATGTATTTTGCAAAAGAGGACTAAGCATGTATGATAATTGTCCAGAATCCAGGTCAACGAGGCCTTTCAAATAAAGTGAACAAATCCAAATCACTTGCTGCTAAAAGTGCATAAAATAAGCGTAATAGTTGCAGTATTGTAACCTAAATATTCACTCAGGGCCGTAACGTGACCGTTCTCCGCGGAGGGGCAAGAATTTTAGCAGGGGGGGCAGACATTTTTGCGCTCTGCTCACTGCACGACATGTGTGACAATTTTCTCCTCGAATTGAACTCACGAGCGGGGGGGGAGGGGGCTGACTGAAATTTTTCGTGCCGTTCTTAACAGTAATTATCCATTTTT